>JBAMYA010000003.1:4740879-4757061 GCA_037176975.1 Arrhamphus sclerolepis
CCAAGGGCTAAAAGTCTTTGCAATGAGTCTAAATGTGAGGAATGGATTGTTGCTCATTTACACATAATAAGTCAGGAGAATTTGTGTCCTGTAGCTGCATTTTATATTTCATGTGTGTAATTGACAGAATGAATGAGATTTGTTGTCTTATGTGGCTCCTTTCTTCTTAAAAGGTGAAATAGACTTTTGAGGTATCTTCTGTAATTATTATTTTTACTAGCCTATTATTATTTTTGCTGTTGCTGTTATCATTATTATTCTTTCGTAGCATTCTAAGCTTTGATATTTTGAAATATTTTGACATTGACTGCTGATATCCCACTGGGACATTTTACAAACTGGTCGCTAGATGGCGACATAAGCCCACATTTCAGAAGAGGGAAGCCTCAACAAACTATTTTCTTCCTCCAAGCTGAAGAAAATATGGGTAAAAGCTACGATTCAGTTCTTTGAATGTATACATTTGATTTTTTTTTTATAGTAAGTATCTATAAATCAGGTTTACTATTAACCCAACCTCTTCCTGGCATTTTCACTGGAAACCTGTATTATCTACATTCTGCGAATGTATATTCATATCTCACATTCATAGACAGCGGAGGCAGAAGCGCAATTTCTATCCAAAGATGAAGTGTTTGGCTGTAAAGAAAAATCATAATAAATATATAAATAAGCCTATTTGCATGTGTGCACTGAACCATCATGTGTTTTTTGATGATCAAAAGTCCACCTTTAACACAACTTGGATAAAATTCAACCATGTCCATGTTTTATGAGTACGGACTTTAACACCGATATACTAGACTCACACACAACCAAGATATCATGCTGGAATTTACTTTTATATGTATATACAACCACATGAATACTCACACGATATAAAAGCTTGTGATTGACATGAACACATCTCCTGGACGATTATCTAAGCATTATAATAAGATTGCACCATGTAATGGATATGAAGGAAAGCACGGATTCGCTTGATAAGACTAAATTTTATAAAAGCAAAGCATGTGAGTTTTAAAAGAAAGTCTGTGTTGGGTAATATTTAACACTTTCAAGGTCCATATCCATAACACCGGAACTTCCTGTGAATCTTCCATTTATAACACTCGTTAAAGACAAAGGTGTTGCTCGACGGCGCACACCTTTCTGAACATGGGGCCAGTTTTCTTGCACTGAGACTGAGCATGCCAGAAAAAGAAGAAGGGGGAAAAAAGGTCACAAATATTGCAACTATACTGGATATTTTCTCCCGCTTGATTATTTAAACAACATTTCACAACAAGTGGCAGGAAATGGAGGTCCCGGCCTTCACGGGCCCCGGAAAGTTTGTTCCAGAGGCTCCTGGAAATCATTTGCTTACATACAACTGAAACCATGTTCAGTCAGGAAGGAGTTCGCTGTCCCAGTCCATGAATTCAAACCAGCGCGTGTTAGTGTGCGTCTCCCACTGATTGTGTCCACAATCACAGCAGACTAGCTGATGGTTTTTAATTTGTTGACAATTTTCTTCTCCTTTACGCGTCTGTTTTGAAACCATATTGTGACCTGCCTCTCGGACAGGTTGGTCTGAGCAGATATCCTCCGCCTTTTGTCCTTCGTGATAAATTTATTGGCGGCGTACTCGCGCTCGAGTTCCTTCAGTTGCACCTTGGTGTATGGCACGCGCTTCTTTCTTCCACGTCGATAAGAGCCGGAGTCTCCACCGGCGTGAGACACAGCGTCTGACAAAGGAAGACAATAGAAGATGTCATAGTCTGCTTGTCTACATGTGATCCAGCACTGTGGGCCCTCTCAGTATCATGTATGTCTTTTCCAAAAAAAAAAAAAAAAAAAAGAAGAAGAAACATGCTGTCGAGTTTGTGCTTGCTTTAAAATAAAATAAAACTTTTCATCACTTGATTTGACATTTAAGTGTTAGTAAAATAATAATTAGAAGAAGAAGAAGAACATGGTCTGTGTGATAATGACAGATGAGTAATTAAATGACTGGAAAACATTTTCATATCACAGAGAAAAAATGACAGGTTTTACGCATTTAGAGGGGTTGTGTTTTGCTTTTCTATTTCAGCAATTTTTAATACTATTTTCCATGTTATTAAGACTTATTAGTAGCGAACAAAACAAACTGACATGCTGCCCTGGTATTTGTTCTGCAGGCTGAGGCAGTATCTGACAGTCCTCTACGCTGTGCTGTGCGCTAACACAACAGCATGTTAGGCAGCTCTGTCCTGTAAAACGTGGTTTAACCTACCGGGAATGGAGGATTTCCACATATGTCCAGGCTGAGGCTGCTCTTTGGCGCAGTAAACCTGGCTGTTCCAGCCGTTAGGGGCGAGAGTCCACGGTTGGTAGCTCTCCATAGGCAGCAGAGACTCGTGTCTGGCCTCTGACGGCGCGCCTATAGTAGGCACCACGGGGACGTCCAGGTAGCTTGGGACAGGTTGGTATGGACCCGAAGGGTAAGTTGGATAAAAAGTTAATTCCTTAGCCCGAGAAGTGAAGTCGTCGGCTGAGGCGGACGTTTCCATGTATTTCTCTCCATACGCGCTGGGGGGCTGCGCTCCGCACGACTTAATGCTGCTGTGATGCGACATCCTGCACGGGTAACCGAAGTAGCCGTACGGGAGGGACGCACTGGATGAATTCTGAGCTGCGGAGCAGGGGCTGCACTGTTTCACCGGCTCGCCCATACCCGAGGCGGGCACGTCGCTGGACGAGTAAGCCGCGCTGGGTGCCAGGGACGCGGGGTGCGCCATCAGATTCCTGCACTGGTTCGCAGCAAAGTTGCCACCAGCGAAACCCTCCATGTTCTTGCTCACTTCATCAGAGCCGCCGTTGTCGTAGAGGAACATCACCGACGGGTCGACCCAGCGAGGACGGAGCAGTAGTGACGTTGTCATAGCACGGCATCCAACATTGAAGCTTCTGGCTCTTTTTTAAAAAGCCCAGAGACTGAAAAAAGGAGACACTGGCTCTCAGGGAGTAAAGCGACTCTGACGCGCACAAGAGCGCGGAGGTCGCACTGCTATTGGGCGAGTCGTTGTCACGTGACCAGGCTATGCAAAGAGGACGGTAAACATCAGCAGATAATTAAATGGAGAAAAATGCGGCGAAGTAAGGTGATCGTACCTATCAAGGGATTTGTCTTTTGTCTTTTTTCATTTTGAAAATTTGATCGTGGTGCATGGCGTATTTTTACCTTTAAAAAGTGAGAATCATGAAACTAACCTGTATGTGGCTATGTCATGTTGTATTTTAAAAATTCTAAATTCGAAAAATGAAAACACTCGGATGAAAACAATTTATATTTGCATATGTGCTGTTCAAATGAAAGCTGACTTTTTTTTTAAAAGAAAGAAAGAAAGAAAAATTTCCAAGCTCCCCTGAACATGACTTATGCACAGTCTGGCCTTCACGCACACACCGACCACCCTTTGTCTTGAAAGCAAATTTGAATTTAATGATATTACACCATCATATATTGAATACTTTGCTTTTTTTGAAAAAAACTTGATGTTGGCACCTTTTGTGTTACATTATTGCACGTAATTCTAATGCAACAAGCAATATTTTCTTTGTCGGCTGGTGATGCATAGGTCGATTATGTATTCTATACCATCTGATCCTTATTTCTGCACTGATCGTGGGACGTGGGCTACAAAACAATGAGTGTACACTAACTTGTTTAAATAATGCATACATTCTGGGGGAAAATAAAACAGGACGTGGCTTTATACCCCCAAAAAGATGTAAGGTAAAGAAAAAAAATAAACACTGATATGATTTAATGCAGCGTTTTCGACGGACATTTCAGTCGCTCGGATTCCTGCCTGGACACAATCTGCAAAGACAGAAAACAGCTCTGGACTTGGTGGTGTTTTACATAGGAGGTAAACGCGGCTGGAGGCCAAGGTCAAGTTGAAAGTTGCTGTCTAGCCATGCAGCCTGTCGGACTATTGGGGCTTTGAAGGGCCCGTCTGAGCGCTTGAAAAGAGCGGAAGAGGGGTGAGAATTCCTGTCCCAATGAAAGCTATTGGAGGACATTAACTTTTACTGTTATTGTGTTTTCTCCACCGACTTCTCTCACGAAGAAAGAGCTGGTCCGTGCCCGCTTCTTGTGGCTGTTGCGCAGCTTTGCAGTGTTATGTACTGATTGTTTCTTCTTTTTTTTTCTCCCTTTTCCCATGTGTGACTCTTGTCGATGTGTTTTTGGCAAATATGTGTGAAAATGATGCTGATCACTTAAAAAGAGGGAGCAGAATAGACTTGTGGTGTGTGGGTGAGAGAGAAAGAGACGTGGAGCGAGATCAAGTGTTTTGTGTGCGTGTATTTCTGTGTGTGTGCGTGCGTGCGTGCGTGAGCGCGCGCGCGTGTGTGTCTGGTCTGCTGCTTTGTGTTTATGACCAGTGGCCCTCAGTCTATTCTGCAAAAGGAAATGAACATGGAGGGACTTTCACTGAATTTGTGAGCAGAGTTTAAAATGTGGTTTAAATGCATTTGCTCCTGTCATGAAAAAGGGAAAAAATACGCACGTTTACACTCCATCACAGGATACGTATGTCCAGTGTATACTATTTACCATCCTAGATGAGAAAAAGAGGTCTTTTTTTAACATGAACTTCAACTGCAATAAAATATGCCCCAAAAGCGCATCATATTTTTCCATATGAAACAGATTCAAAAAAAAAAAAAAAAAAGCTGCGAACTGTCCAGTCTATACAAATAATCGGAATCATACCTTTTTTTCTGTTAGCCTATAAGGGACCTGGCTCGGGAAATAAAATTTTAATTAAAAAAAGAAAAAGAAACACTGATTCTGACTGCTACAATTTGGTACTTTCAGGACATAATTGTGTTTGTGCTGAAGAGAAAGACGTGAACGCGTATATCTCCTGCTTACTTAAACTTTTGTGCGGCACGTAAATAATCACATTTTATGAGCAGCCTTTTAGGGGAGGATTTTAAAGTAATTTGCTGGAGGTCGATATTTTTATAAAATTGAAGAATGAGACAGATTTAATCCCATTTACGTGGAACATTATTTCATTACAGTAAACACAGGTTTGTGCTGCTCATCGTGGTTACTTCTTTTCTACTGAGAAATCATAACAGAAAACTGTGAACACAACTGATAGCATTTCGGAACAAGTAGAACCTACCTGCTCAAATCTGCATTTTAACTCAAGGCTTTAAAGATGCCCATGTGCACAATGTCTTTTGTTTGTAGCTTGCAAAAGCAAATCTTTCTTATACGCACCAAGCCTGGAGCGCGTGCCGCCCAGGTAAAACATAAAGCCAGTCTTTACAGCCACGCACAGTAGTCGAGTTTTATCTTGACGTTATCACACAGAAAAAAAGGCCAAGAAATGAAGTCATTCGGCAGCGACATGCAGCAATAATTATGAGTCATGGTGCAAGGCCCGACCTGTTGCTTGCTGCCTTGTGGCGTTTTTGCCAATGCTTGCAAATCAGACTTCAAAATAAAACTTAATCATTAACTGTTCCAGAGTAATGCTTTGTCCTGTTAATGTCTATTTGAATTACATCCATCCTATACAGGTCTCGCTTTGGATCTAGTTTTAACTTCAGCACCGAAGCGCTTTCTTTCGGGGATGTATTTCTATTTTCATCCACGTTTCGTTGTAAATGCTCTTGGTTGCTGTCCTGCTGTCTACCGGCAGCCATGAGTCCTCACCAGGGTGGCCGTGCGCGCACATGTGGTCAGTCTAGACAACAACAGTGGACATAGGAGGGGCGCGCGTCCGCCAAATTAACGCAGCACTGTTCACCAGAGGCTCCCAGGATCCCCATCTGAGCTCTTACTCAGCTGCAGAAACACACGGATGGCAACATTAAAAGACTAAATGCTAAACAAGAGAATTTTGTTGCTGTAATATGTAAGATAAATGTCGAAATTTAAATACATCAGTTTCTTATGACCCCCCCTTATCTATTTAAAGGATCCCCGAAGCTGCTTTGGACTCAACTTTGAGAGCTGGCAGCACACCCTGGAGGCTTCTCTCTGAGGTCATTATCAAAGCTCAATCTCTTGTTTGTGCTGGCACCCACATTACGAAGCCAGAGAGAGAGAAAGAGGGCTTTTATTCCACGACCTCAGCGCTTGGAGCTTGTGTGAAGCAGGGAAAGCTCCATATAAAGTTATGCTCGTGCTTTAAATTTATATCCTTAATAACAGGATTTGGGAAATAAAATGGGCTGCTAAGAACCTGCAGTATAGTTGAAGTCTTGTGATGACACGTGCTTAAAGTAGATGGCTGCAGAAGAGCTGTCAAAACATAAGAGCTAATATGTTTTTGTGGTCAAAGCAGGGAACCACAGGGCGGTCGCTCACTTGGCTTTTCCATATTTTCTGGACGTCTGCCTGTGGTGTGATTATGACGGATTGCATAAAAAAATAACAAGAAAAGCTCTGCCACTTCATTTTCGGGCACAAACTACTTAAATACTGGAAAGTTTCGCTCCCAAGGTGTGCCCTAAAGTGTGAGTTTGACTGACACATTTCGGCCTGTTTCAGCCTCTCTACAAGTCTTAAATGTTGCGTTAACAGGCTGCTAAAGCTGCAGCCTCCAAGCTGCCTGTGACATTCATTTATTGGCATACAGGAAGCTCAGTAAGCATTAAAAGCTTCGCTTTGTTTCACTGAATTTCAGCGAGCGTTTACTTCATGTCTTGTATCGTTGCTTTATATGCATATTTATAGATGCAGTATTGGTAAAATATTCTGTACATTTTTAGGATTTCTTTATTTCTCATTTAAGTGTCAGGATACGATGTAGAACCTGTTTTTTGGGTTTTTGTTGTTGTTGTTGTTTGTTTGTTTGTTTTGCCATTTTAACATTTTTTTACTGCCGGCTGCTGAACTGTTTGATATTTATCAAACAGTTGAGATTATTTTTTTCCCGAGTGCTGTTTCCGATGAACGTGTAGATCCAGTAATCTAAGGTCGATATGGGAACTTAAAACCTAAAAATGTTGCCTGAATTACACGCGACTGTCCCGATGAGCTTTGCAATCTTCAGTCTATTCTACTTTTTTTTTTAATGTTTTGTCGTCTTTTCTTTTGATTTTAATAAGTGCATAAGCGGTGATCTCATTTCGAAGATGCAGCAGCGAGTGAAGTTCGTCTTTGATGCTGAGAGTTTGTTCAGAAACTGAAATCTAAATAAATAAAACTTAAATTACAATAGCATGACATTTTTCAATATTCGACATGTTTGATTTAAAATAATTGTGTAATCTGATCTGCAATCATCTTTCTATTTGTAGTTTTATTTTATTTTTGTTTTCTTTCTTTTTGTTTTCTTTTGTTTTAAGCTTTATTTGGGAACATTTTCGATTTTTGAATATTACCTTTGGGAAACAAAAAAGAAAAGAAAAGAAAAATACTTTATTTTCGATTTCTGGGAATAGCTGCTCTTATCTGCGTTTTATGATAAGACTATCACAGTACACTGATTATTTTAAAGTTGTCTGCCAAATTAGGATTCTTTCTTAATCTAGGCTAACAGACAACCGACACACACCCTATGAAAATAACAAGTTCGGACCATTTCTTTCTGTGGGGGTGGAGGGGGGCATTAAATGTTCAAAAGCTCCTTTTAGATGACTGAAAAGCACCGACCTCCATTCATCCTGAAGGCCTCTGTATCCAAATCAGTGAAATTACCTGACATATGTTGTTTTCTATTCCAACTTTTTGATCGCCACTCTAACTGCAGTCACAACAATGGCCCTCAAAAAGAAACAAAAAAAAGACTTGAATATGTGAATATCCAAATCTACATCTCCCCAGCAGCCTCCTGAAACCAGCACAGAGCTGTAACCACAACAGCCGCTAAAAATAAAAACCCATTCGCAAGCAGAGTTGTAAATATCACCTTTCTCAAAGATGCCAGGGACCAGTCTAAAGAATTGCATGCACTCTCGTGAAACGTCGGGGCTTTGCACCTGGTGTGTTGCTTTGCTACTGGTGAATTGGTGGTAAGCCATGCCCCCTTTAATTGGGTAATACAGGCCTGATCTCGATGGCTCGCTAAGCCCCCCTTTGTAACAGCGCAGGAGTGTTCAGGATGGAGCTGCTATGAGAGATAAAAGAGGGTCTTACAGCGCTGAGATCTCCTGCTGAACAGTCATCGGGACTTGTTTGGTTCCAAGGTCAACGAGTTAAGTCTTTGGTAACTGCGTCATCCTGTTTCAAGGCTAAGTTGAAGCAAAGGAGACGGGAGGGGCCACCATAATAAAGGAGAGGCCTTTTTTTTCTTTTTTCTTTCCAGATAGTTTGTGTCAAACACAGTGCAGTTCAGGCACAGTCGGCCTGGCCACCCGTTATTCGTGTGCAGCTCTATCACAAACTAAAGGTATTTTGCATGTGTGCGCGCGCGCGTGCGCGCTGAAAGTAAATCACTCTGGCAAGTCTGTGCCGCTAGAGCTGTGGATAGGATCACATGCGCACTGCGCAGGCTCCATGGTCAAGTTCAAGTTAGCCTGTCTAGTAAAACTGAGGGGCGCATTCTGCAGTGTCTGCTACGGGAGGCGACCCCCCCTCCTTCTTTGATCATCTCCTGCAAAACTAGACACCGGAGCAGAGCTGCCCTGCACCCCTGCAACAAAAATGTGCAGGATTTGGACCAACCTTGAATTTAAAGGTAACTGGGGTGCACATAGTGCGACCACTTCTTCGCGGAAACGAGGAGAACATGTCTCACACTCATCAAGCTCACCAAACCCATCCGGTGTCCTTCACTATCTAAAACACACACAATATAAGCGACACTACTGTACGAGCACAAGGTCATTCAATGGATTGCGCAAAACTCTCCTAAACGTTATCTGTTCATGATCACAAGATGCCATATGCCCTGGCTGACCCATTGCGCAAGTCTTGGTAAGCAGCAGAGCAACTGGGATCTATGCCACCTTTGGGCGCTTCACCAAGGCTGCACATATGTGCCTTTAATGAATGTAAGAACTCAAACCAACTCCGCCTCTCCAGAGAGGGGGGATTTCTCAGTCTACAAAGGAATCTGTCTATGTCTCCTCGGATGTGATCTGACAAGCTTAAAAACTCTCCTCCTGTACATTTTTTCATTTTAATTTATTTTAATTTTTGCATACAAACAAGTACTCAAAATGCAGAATACATATTAATATGAAAGAAGACATCAGCTGCCAGGCTCTGCTTTTTAACGGCTACAAATTTTGCCTCTGCGCCAGAAAGACGGCGATGAAACAAATTCCTTGTGCCCTTTCTTCTTCGAGTCAACAAAATATTTGTGGTTCAGCTGAAAGCATCTCTCAGTGTTTAAGCATATTTCTATGATTTTGTGGTTAATTTGTTGGATGATCATAAACCTCGACCACGTGTTGGTACTCTTGGCTCCATATCCAAAATGAATACACCCAATGTATAACAGACTTTTATGTCAATAATAATTTAAAAAATTGAATTAGTGAGCAATCTTAGCACATTCCAGAGGCCGATATCTTATTTGAAAAAAACAAAAAACAAAACAGACTTAATCAGTGCCTGCTTCTGCAACAAAGGTAGCAGAAGTGAGGAGAGTGCAGACAGGAGTTTACCCTTTTTTTTTTCTTTACCCCCTTTGCAGAGCAGATGAAAGAGAAGGGGGGAGAAAACCAAAGGAATTTCCCTCACTCTTTAGCCTCCGGGCTGTGGGAGGCGGGGACGGTGAGCGCTGCTCGGGGCTCCTTCCCTCCCTCGGACAGATGAGGGCGCACAAGTACAGCAGAGGCTGCAGGAGCTCCACGGTCTGCATCCCAGTCCCATCCGTGCGAGACCGCGTAATACCACCCATTTGGAGTGTGTAATTTACATGCAAACACACACACACCACCTCCCATCTCCTGCACGACAATCACAGTTTAGAATTCAGCTGTGACAACCAAAGGAAATTTTTAAAAAAAGAGGAGATCGGCTGCATCAGGCATCTGTGTGCACAACAAACAATCACGAGTAAAGCGACTGTCGACACTGTGATGTATTAAGTTAAAAAGGAAAAACTTAATTCAATAAATGAAGTGATGTGCAAGCCCCCTCAAAATGAGCATTGTGCTATTTATTGAATAATGTCAGGCAAACTTACGTCATCAATTACGTTATCCTTTTTTTTATTAAAGAAGACTAAAGTACACACGATTAAAAGTTTCTATTTGGATTGAACATTCAGCTATAGCCGATAATAGTAAAAGCCAAGACGAAAAAAAACGTTAATATTAGTTAACATTTTTCAGGTTCCCATCACAGAATAAAATAAATTAACGTCACAATTAAGTCAAGCCTGTAATGAGGCTCATCTACCGGAAACATGTCTTTCACCGAAAAAGACACAAAGTTTGTTTTGTTATTCCTGTGACGGTAAAATGAACAGGTAGCCATCCTCTGTGATTGCTTACTAACATTTTGCTCCAAGAATGCAAATCTCAAATATACTGACAAGATGTTGTTATTTTTTGTCTTGTTTTTTTTTTTTCTCGAAATAGCCTTATATACATGTTATTCTGCATACTGCGTGTAAATAGTGATGACAATAGTGATAACCAAGTTAGAAATAGATAGTGAATTCAGTGGCCTGTGAAGTTCATTCATTCATTCATTCATTCATTCATTCATTCATTCATTCATTCATTCATTTTGGGACCAGAATTCCCCAATTTATACCTGAACTCTAAACACATCAGACGTCATTTGATGCCATATTAATGAGACATGCAAAAATGCTTAAAAACTGAACAGAAACTGGCTTAGTTGGCGCGTAATTCATCAGAAAATGTGTGATATCGTTATTCAGACCTGGCTCTGTTGAGTTTTGAAGATTTCCTGTTGAATGACCTCTCATCTAAACTTTGACCGCAGACTTGACCTCTGAGGGCTTTACTTGACTCCACTTAAAATGATGTAAACAGTCATCAGAGACACCAAGGGGCAAAGGATGAGAATTCCAGCTAATAATTCACATTCGTGGTCATTAACATCTTTTCGTTTTTCATTGTCACCATATCAATTCATTGAAATCCTACCGGATTTTTTTTAAAGGTATCTTTCTGATTTGTTTTGGACAATTAGGGTATCAGTTAATATTTTTACTG
Source organism: Arrhamphus sclerolepis (assembly GCA_037176975.1). Taxonomy (NCBI): domain Eukaryota; kingdom Metazoa; phylum Chordata; class Actinopteri; order Beloniformes; family Hemiramphidae; genus Arrhamphus; species Arrhamphus sclerolepis. Next base: position 4,752,013 of record JBAMYA010000003.1, read on the forward strand.
ATATGTACTTTTATGATTTCAAAAATGCTAGAAAGGATCAAATCAAATTCTGAAGCACCCACCAGCAGCTGGGTTGATAAAGTGATGCTGCTTGTTGTGCCCACTACCACCCCTTTCTCTTGCTTCTGTTTACCCATACAATCAATGCGTGTCGTCATCGGGCGGGGGGGACCATCACTACCACTGCCCTGCTGAGAATGACAGCTCTGAAGAAAGAGAGAGAGAGAAAGGGAGAGAGAGAAAGAGAGAGAGAGAGAGAGGGTAAATGGTGATCCCTCCCAGAGCTCCTTCTGCGCACTCTGGAGCGATCTTCTCTGAGGGTCACACCGGATTGCATCCCCTCTTTTCCAGAACCCTCCCTTCACCCGTTTAGACTAAACTTCCCACCCACCTCCACCTCCACCGCCATCATCACCACCCTCACACACCCCTCCAGCCTGAGAATCATCGCCTCGGGTTTTGACGGCTCGCAATCTCCCGCGAAGTCGGAGGTTCTTTAAAGCGGCGCCTGTGATGGAAAGCAAAGAGGAGGCGGTGAGGTTGGCGGAGGGAGTTCAGCTTGGTAAAAACGGCTCCAATCTGCCGGAAGCCATCGGGACCCCGGGGCGAGAACCGCTGGGGAAGCCGGGCTCCAGGAGCTGTCTCAGCCCCGGTGCTGCGCCCTACTCCCGGGATAGAACCGAGCTGGTGGAGGAGAGCCCACGGAGGAATGTGTGCGCCGACGCGAGGCCGGTCAGCACGTCTTTATCCATTGAAAGGCACCGGACTGATCGAGCCCACAAAGACGGCAGCAGCTCAGACACTGAGTCGGACTTCTATGAGGAAATTGATGTCAGCTGCACGCCTGAAAGCATGGACTACCCGACATCTAAAGGTGGGTTGCTGCATGCAGGATCTGTTGCAAATTTGTGCTAATGAATCCATTTGAATGAAAAATGATGAGTTATGCATCTTAAAATCCCCATATAGGGACAGCACAACAGTTCCAACCACATATTAAAATGCACTGCGAAAAAAATGAAAAATACACAACCAGTGAAGTACAGTTAAACCTCAACAGCAGAATAAAATATAATGAAAGTACATTCAGCGTGTACAGCTGTTCTGTCAAGTGACCACTGTGGCTGGAAATGCTGAGGTGACACCCACAATCTAACCAGACATTTTCATCACTGACTGTGACGGCAAGTGTGCTTGTATCTACATTTACTGCTTGAGGAAGAATGCGGAATTTTAGACAGACTAAACCACATGCAAAAATGTGAAAGCAGGACGAATAACGTGGGAATTTTCTAGAAATGTTTTTTGTTTGTTTGTCTGTTTGTTTCTGGATTCTTCTAAGAAGCAAATACTCTGTTATAAGTTTATTGTTGACTTAAAAATAACGGTTCATATCTATTGAAAAAAATGCACGAATGCTAATGTGAAAATATGGAGCATAAATAATTTCGTGTTTATATTCAAGGTAAAAAAAAAAAAAAAAAAAAAACTAACAACAAAATGTGCTACAATAATTAACATATTTAATTATTATGCATATCAAATCAATACACTCATCATATTTGAACTTTAACTGATAAAACCTAATTGATCTACAAAGAAAAATCACAGAAAGACTTATGGGGGATACATATCTATCTAAATACACATATATAGGCTACACATACACACATATACATAGCTATATATAGCCTATGTTTTTTTTCTCATGCATCATCTCTAAAAATTTAAGTCTTAATCATTGAAAGAATCAAATGAATATTCTTGCTTGTTCACTGTAAAATTATTTCGTATTGACTGAAAAATGATTTGTTATTCTGCACGTTGGTTCAGGTCGGAATGGAGACTCTCCAGGTCACCCGAGTGAGATGGGTGCTGACCCGACTAAGACGGTCCCGGGTCAAGGCTCTCTGTCCTACGCTGCTGACCAGATTCGTCGGTACCGAACAGCATTCACCCGGGAGCAGATCGCCCGGCTGGAGAAGGAATTTTACCGGGAGAACTATGTGTCCAGGCCGCGGAGATGTGAGCTTGCAGCCGCCCTGAATCTACCTGAGACCACCATCAAAGTAGGTCTTTTGTCTCCCCTCAGGCCTTTGGTGCACCATTACAGATGTAGTAGCTTATGCTTGTCTTATGGAATAACAATAGGCCTACAGAAACCCGCAAAAGTCTTAATTTCATATGTACATACACACACATATTTATATATATATAGCCTATATGTATATATAGGCCTACATATATAATCGTCCGTGGAAAAAAAAGAAAAGGAAGAAAAGAGAAACGGAACTATGGAGGCTATGTTTTGCATATCGGCCTTGGTTGTCAGAGGGAGGGACGTGGTTAATATTTGATGCAGTCTGTCTCTGCCCAGGTGTGGTTTCAGAACCGAAGAATGAAAGACAAACGCCAGCGTCTGGCCATGACGTGGCCTCACCCCGCCGACCCGGCCTTCTACACATACATGATGAGCCACGCGGCAGCCACTGGGAACCTGCCATACCCCTTTCCATCCCACCTGCCGCTTCCCTACTACTCTCCCCTGGGTGTCGGTGCTGGCTCATCTCCTGCTGCCACCCCCTTTTCGAACCCCCTGCGCTCTCTTGATAGTTTCCGGGTACTGTCTCACCCTTACCAGAGACCGGAGCTACTGTGCGCCTTCAGACATCCTTCGATGTACCCGGGTCCGACTCACGGCCTCGGTCCCGGAGGGAGTCCCTGCTCCTGCCTGGCCTGCCACTCCAGTCAGTCCAACGGTATCTCATCCAGACCCTCAGGCTCGGACTACGCTTGCTCCCCAACAAGCAGGACGGACACTTTTGTCACTTTTTCGCCATCAGTGCTCAGCAAATCATCACCTGTCACAATAGACCAGAGGGAGGAAGTGCCCCTGACTAGATAAAACCAAAACAAACCAACTCTTGCCCCACATAAGCCTCTACAATAAGCTTTTAAACTAATATGACCATGACTACGCAGTATAAGGAAATAGAAGCAGTGAGATAAGTGGGGAGGTTTTAGACATCTTCAAATGTAAAACGCACAACAGATTACATTGCTGTAATATAATAATCCCAGTGAAAAGCCAACATGACCGCATTTCCACAAAACTAGATTTGATTTTTAAAAGAATAACTCCATGAGAGTATGAGAAAGAAGATATGCAGACAAACGTTTAAATCTCGGTGATGGATTGCGTAGAGTTCCTTTTCTTTTCTTTTCTTCCCTTCTTTTCTTTTCTTTTCTTTTTATTCTTTTCTTTTCTTTCCCTTTTTTTTTGGACGGCCCTTTATGCGTCCAAATCGACTTCCACATATTGTTAGTTACGCGAGAGTGATGCTTTCCATCTCTCTTTTTAACAAGGGGATTTGTTAACAGACTGCGGCCGTCTCATTATAGGCACCGCTCCGCGCTGGGGCCCTAGCGGCGGCCCCCGGACCCAAATGTGCAGATGCAAGTAAAATTAGCAAGTGATGTATAAGCACGACCCGGCGAATTTTGAGTGTTGAATTAATGATAATACCAGGAAGGGATCGTTGCTGCCAAAAGGTAACAAGGCGCCGAGGGAGCGGATTACTACAGCCCGCACGGTTTGAAAAGGAGACTAGGGGGCCCCGTAGGAGGATGAGGAGAGGACAATCAAAATATGAAAAATTAAGTCTGAGAATTTTTAAGGCCATCAGACACACGTCTTCTGTTTTCTCCCATAATGATGTAAAAGACAGTTCTTTAATCTGACGAAAATGTGATGACATTAGGATTCTGTTGGAACATTTTTTCTTGCTTTGCACTACAGTTGCACCAGCTTTGTGACATTTCACTAAAATGATTGTTTGTTTCTTCTTAAAATTGCTTTTTTTATCAGTCTCATTTTATTTGTTAATGCTATTTTATTTTGTGATTGTCTATTTGTGTTTTTTGTTTTTGTTTGTTTTTGTTTTTTTTTTTGTTTTTTTACTGGGTTATCCATGGCGTCTAATTTGCAATAAATTATGTGAAATAGTCAAAGGAGCATTGGAGTATTTGTCCTCTGATGACGTTTGTGATAACTCAAACAGCCAAACTCCAGAATGAGAATCCACGGCCAATAATTTCAAAGTTCCTTTAGCTCATAGCAGCAGAATAAAGCAGTTTTAACACCTTCAGATCATTTGGCTTTGTTCGATTTTGTTCAGCACCATCAGATTGGCTCAATTGGTACATCCCTACTACCGCAACCCCCCCACCCACCCAATGATTGTTCTCAAGTGGTTCCTGTCAAAACACCAGAGTGTGCCCCCATATCTCCTGATGGGACCGCTAGATTGACCGTGACAGCTAAGTGGTCCCCGGGCTCCGTTATCGCCACGCATATTTTCTTTGCAACCACTTAATAGGCACGCAATTAGTTGTCTAAAAAATATTGGAGATGCAGCGGTATCGATTCCCCCCACCCCCCACACCCCACACAACGCCCCCACCCCCCAACAATCAGCGGGATCTTAATTGGCCGCGTTTGACCAAGGCCGCGCAAATTAAAAAGAGCTTTCAGAGCAAAGGGAAAGGAGAGAGAAGCTGCTGGCGGCCAGAGAGACACAGAGATCAGCTTTTAAAAGCGGGATTTACGTCGCAGATCAAAAGCTGTTTCACCAACATATGCGTAAACGTCTAAGCTTAGGCCCTGAAATCCTTGTTGCCCAGAAATATTGTCTAATTACGTAATTGCAGCTATAATAGGCCTGTAGTTCAGCAAGACTGCATTTTCCACAATAGTTCAAATTTACACGAATTATCCTCCAAATTTAATTCCAAATGGCTTGTTTGAATCCACTCATCTTGGGGAGGATTTTCCGCAGTAAAGAGACAAACCATAGATGCGTAAAAGTCCAATGGCCATATCTGACAAAGTCAGTCCATTTTCAACCTTTCTGGGGTTAAACAAAAGGTTCTTCCTAATCACACACAACTGCATCAACGATACCCCCCCCCCCACACACACACACACACACACATATATACACACACACTCCCGCCCCAGTGCACACGTTTGATTGATGGCCTTATTAA
>JBAMYA010000003.1:4757161-4780011 GCA_037176975.1 Arrhamphus sclerolepis
CACACACACACACACACACACATATATACACACACACTCCCGCCCCAGTGCACACGTTTGATTGATGGCCTTATTAACTGGAGTTCTTGTAAGTGTGACCGAGCTGATTAAAATGCATATGTTTGGAATAATACACCGTTTAAGCCTCCTGGATCGGGGAGAAAGCACAAGGCAGATTTATGTAAACTATCAGCTTTAAGGCTGATAGCCTCTCCGGTCGAGCAGGGGAACGGCTCTGCGTTTGCGCTCAATAAAGTCGTGCCATAAAATAAAGATGAACGCACGCAGGCTGACTGGATATTCCAAAGGCGAAGTCTCTAAACACAAAATAAATATTGTTATCTCAAAAAGGAAGAAAAAAAACAACTTTTTTTCTGACATGGGTGCAGCGACAAAATCATCTCCCAAACCCGCGCCACACCAACACATCGTGCCAATATGACACATTAAAGCGAAGCAAATTACAGCCACGTTCAGCCAGCAGTGCGCACGAGTCTCCACCCCCTTTTCACTGCACATATACGAATGAATCCTCAGTGGCCTAATCCAGCATCAAGATGCCATTTAATCGCTGGAATATCGTGTATGACTGAGCTCCATGATATGATGGGCTCGTATAGATTGCGGGCGTAACAGCAATTACATCAGCCGTATAAGATGCTATTAGAGTGAATTGGCTCTGGCTTCCCCAGCTCCCACAACAAGCACAAAGCATTTTCACATGGGCGGTGCAGTGCAGCTGTCTGCCGACAGCACATTTAGAAAAAAAAGGAGGGGGGGGTGGAAAAGTGGAGCTGCGGGTGCTGCCGCTGTTTAAATTGGATTACATCCTAATTTACAGACCCTTGTTGTAAAGCAAGAGGCTGGCGGAGGCGTGGACGGACCAATCACGCAGTAATGATGATGAATGGGAGATTAATGCGCATACAAGCAAGACAATTTAAACCTTCATCTGTTGAAACAGGCTTCCAATATCATTTGGAAACGGAGGTCACGTTAAATCAATCGGAGGACGCGTGAAAGTCGTTTTCGGCGGCGTCTTTATCAACATTATTTACGGTGCACCGGAGACAGCCACATGCAGCAGGAAAATGGGCCGGCTGCTCCGCGGCTGTGTCACACAGATGAGCCAGAAAAACAGAGCAGAGAAGAGTCAGGCCATCAAAACATCCTCTCTACTGAACGCCCACCGAGGAGAGCCGCAGACAGTCAGGGTGTCTTTAAATGTGCTATCGTTTTTAATTCCCTCCTTCCTCCTTGAAAGATTGATTTTAACATCATATCTTAACAAATTTCTCACCCTGCTGGTGCACATTGACTTCTCAGATTCAGCATAATCCCACAAATATAAGCCGACATCCTTCGCTGGAGCTGTTCTGCTTCATGACGCCGTCAACATATTTTATAAAGGTTTACATCTCTCATCTTCAGACTGCTGCATCACCGCTATATTTATTCATCCAAAGGTCACCAAAAACAACTGAAGCAGTGATAAAAATCATATTTTCGATAGCCACAAGGCCGTTGTTGTAAGTCAAAGGAAAAGGAAACACATCCACGTGCTTAAATAGTCATTTACAAGATTTTTTAGAGCTTTGATCGCCTCTTATGTTTCAGATGAAATTTTTACACTCTAGGATGCAACATTTTACTTTTTATATACACACACAAAAAAAACGTAAGAGGTGCTCCTCAAACCTTTTTTTAGCAGTCTTCCAAAGGTTTGATTCATCCGTGAAATGTTTGTGTGTTTTTATCAGCTCAAATATATGGCGATTTTGTTTTTCCTTTTAAACATTTTTTTAAATATTGATATCCAACACATCCAGATTCAGTAATAAAAATAAATTTCTTTAAAACGATCAGGAAATATCAAAAAGCAAAATACAAGCAGTTTGTCTTCAATGACTTGGAAAGTTTGATGTTTAAGTAGCTACATTTTTTTTGAACAACCTCTCATGTTCAGAAAATGTATTTTGAATTGCTTTTTTTCCTTGTTTGAGTTCCAGATGTTTTTTCTTCTTTAGTTAGCATACATTCATTCTTGAATTTTAAGTCTGTAGCAGATTCCTAAACAAGTTTTGGATAGTAATCTTCCTTTTCTTTTCTTACACCAGGTTATAATGTTGCCATTGCTCCTCACAATAAATCAATAAATGGGGTTCTGGCTTTGAGGATACCAAGTGATTTTAGTTTCAGTTATGTCCCATTCCTCCTGTTTTTTTTTAATGCATGGACGTCCAAACATGTGTACTTGAAGGCACCAGATGTTTTATAATTTCTATGCACATTTTTAGTGTAAATGTGTCAATGACGTTTCCTGCAGCTGATGCATCACCATAAAGCTTTTGGACTTGTTGCCAATAGCATCTGGATGGTCTTTTTTGGTTGAGAGCATGAAACAATCTCTTGCTTAAAAAAAAAAAGACCACTCATGTTTCCACTGTGTGATGTTCCATCCCAGATGCCTGAGAGCTCCCAGGACTTGGCACCGCCTCTGGACCAGGTTGACATGACAACTCCTCTTCGCACAGTATAATCTTAAATGTGAATTTGTTTGTTCGTTTGGGAATCTAGCTCCCTATTTTCATTCCTTTTCTAGATTCCTCTACTCATTTAATGATATTGTGCAATGTAGAAGGAAAAATGTTCAAATCAAACATCATAGTTCACCTTAAAACTTATAGCCACTCATGGATGCTTTCTTGTGCCAAACCGTCATTTCTTTCAAATATTATTATTCTTTTTTCTTTCAGCTGCATAGAAGCATTAAATTGTCCATATTCCATTGATGGAATCTGCTGCAAGGCTGAAAAAAGGGATGTATAGTAACAAAAGCAATTAAGATCATGAGAAAGTAAACATTAACTATTTTATTTTGCAACTAATACGTATCTTTATTTTCACACGTTCAATGTCATTGCAACTTCATTCATTGAATTTTGGTATTATCATTATTATTATTTTAAATTTGCAGTTATACTGTAATTGAGACCTTTGAAGACATATAAGTCAGCTGCAGAGCTAAATGGCAGCATTACTCCTTAACATGGACTTAAGATGAGGCGACTCATAAATTTTCAAAATAGAAATAGAGGTAATTCTCAAGATTAAGAGAGGTACACTGCAGCAGCAGCAACAACAACAACAAAAATACACTTATTTTATTATAAATCTTTATTCAGATGTTATAATGTACTGAACACTGAAGTGCAAATAAAGGTACTGAAACATGAGGTCACAGGACTGAATTCTGAAAGAAACCTTTTCCTTCAAGACAATGAAGATAATAAGAAAATAAGCATACACATGCACACTTATTTATTTTTACACCCATTTTATCCTGATTTGCTTGAGAAATGATGCACGTACTGATGAGGATTACATGTATTGATGTTGGATCAATATTTTTATTTTGCGTCATGCTGTTAGATCATTAATCAAAAAAAACTGATATATCAATGTAGATCAATGTGTCATTACTGAGCATGTGCAGTTTTCTCTATTGGAGGAATTGGGGGCATTAAAGTTTCATCTCTTAAAATAAACAAATCTATGTCTATCCGTTTATAAACTCCATCATTAATATTTTTATTTAGGCTATTCATTTTTTTTTTTTTTTACACAGCTGCCGATGATGTTTTCTGTTCTTTCTACTCTAACCATGTTATGTGAAATTAATAATTAAAAAAAGAAAAAAAGGTCAAGTATGATGTCCCACAAATCTACCTCTAACTTTTGAATGAATGTTGACAGGTACTGAGTGAGCGCTGCATGGTGCTGCATGACATATTTTGCAGAAAATGATAGAAAAATAATCATTACAGATGCTTATCTGCAGCATGTTTACATGCAGCGTGAGGCTGTATATTGTACATCACCTCGTGCATCTGTTTGTGTGATTGCTGCTCCTCTGATGTAGTCGTCACTTGAAGTCCAATTAATGACTGCATAATGGCCTTGTGTCACTTTATTGATATTACTGGTTGGGGCTGAGCAACCACGGTCTCCCAAAAGTCTTACTCAGTGTTGTGATAATGATCAACTTATTAAATTTCATGTGATTGTTCAGCTGCTTTCCCCATGAGATCTTTTTGTTTTGTGGTACAGTTCACAGAGCACACCGCACTGTGCAATATTGTTTAAATATGATTTAATAAGCACTTTGTTTTACAACAGAGTATTATTATTTTACAACCCTCTTGGCGGCCAATAGTTTTGCAGATCGCTCCAACACCTCACTTCATTTTACTGCTCACTGGCTGCTTTACTGGTGACTGAAGGCGACGGGAAAAGTTGTCCCCTTCTTTCCCAGAGAATCAAGCAACTCCGTCAGCAAGTATATGCAGATGAAGCTTGTTCCCACAGTTATAGTAGGATGACATCATTCATTATACTGTGAATGTGCTGCAGTTTAGGCTTATTTCATGTTCTCCTTATAGCACTAAAAAGGCTGATAGCAATGTGATACCCGTGCTGGCCACTGGTGATGTGTGCACACAGCAGGTACATGTCTGCTTATGTATGCCTGCCTGTGATCGAGTACCTCATTGCTGCAGTGATGCATCCTCATTATGCCTCCATCCCATGACCATCAAATCCAGACTGCTGTTCCTCTCCTGGGGACTTGGGAGTCTGGGCTTCTTCTTCCATCCTCTCCTCCATCTCCTGCAAAGCCTTGCCCTTATTCCGACTCCAACGGCCAACATCCCCCATCCTGCTCTCAGCGTGAAGTGCTGAGTCTTGCTGACCTCTCTCTGCTGACTAGTGGCTGTGGTTTGGTTGTGTTAACTGAATTTGAGAAGGTTATAGTTTAAAGTTGAATTTCAGGCCAGTTTTGCAAAGAACTGCTGAAACGTACATGAAGCATAAATCATTTTTATTTGATTTCATGTTGGTTAAGAGCAACTTTCAAACTAATGTGTTTTAGTTGGAGCCAGAGTGTTTACACTACATTTGTGCATTAAAAGACAGCAGAATACTGATTTAGACAAAAGAAAATTGGGAAAGGGTGATTTCTAACATATGGTAGACATGGTAAGAGGTTATAGTTTAACCATTACACACACCATCAAAAAAAAAAAAAAGTACATTAAAGACCCTTCCAAACAAAAATGTGCTCGTAACACAAACAAGCTATAAAAATGTTATCGAAAAAACTCCCCACTTTTTGTCATTTTTTTTCTTTAATATTTTAAATCTGCAAAGTCTGGAAAAAAATCAGCAAAATCATTAAAGTTTGCCAAAAAACAAAACAACAAACAATAAAATGTGCCTGAGTCATCAAAGGGTTAAGATGAGCCCCAGCGATCCCTGATTCCAATATTCAAGTATGTAAATTTTAATTCCTTGTCTTAATGATGTGATTTAGGTGCCTGAAACTAAAGGATAATTAAAAAAAAAACATGTTATCTGGTTAAACTTGGCAGCCACTGAACATTGACTCTTTTAGCATGAGATCATGCATGATGGATTTGCTTCATATTTATTACATAATGCTCAAAATGTTTGTCTTTGATTATTATTTGTTGTAAAACAAGTCAGATTTTTTAAAAAAACCAAAAAAACTTGTATGTGAAGAGTGACCCCACCTATCCTCCATGAAATGAAGTGTAGAAGATAGCTTCAGAGAAGCTCGTGAAAGTGTCACAAACTAATTTATTGAGTCATGTTTTTTTTAGGCAGAGCTTTCTCTTTTTTGCTGTTGCATCTAATCCCACAAAATATTCAGACTTTATACAGGATTACAGCCTTATGGTCCCACGTGTGTTTTATCATGGTTTGTTTAGCATCTGACCCCATGCTTCTTCTTTAATTTGTTTCATCTTTAATGTTACTTTTGTCTTCACTTTCACCTCTGTTGCTGTCCAAGTTTAGGTTTTCAGTTACATTTGGCCATCTTTCTCCATCTGTTAACACTAAATGCATAAAGGGTTTAGCTTCACTATCAATATTCAGTATAAAAATCAGATGTTTGACATCAGCCTTTACGGGTTTGGAGTGCCTGTATAGTTCCCACAGCAGTGCTTCATAATAAAACTTATACCTTTGATACAAACACTATACCATACAGAAGCAACAGGGTGTGTGCGAGCGTGCATATGAATGTTGAGACTAGATAAATTTTGGGAGGTAAGGTTACACCATGGGAAAGCGAGCAGTGGAGATGGTGGTACCAGATAGTGAGGGCATCAGAAGAGAAGCTAAGAGCCTGTGCTTAGTGCTTTAATGGATGAATTCAAAGAACACTCACTGTTTAGCAGTGAGCAGACCTCCCCATAACTATAAAACTCTGCTGACTGACAGTGTAAAGGTGGGGTCAGCTGCACGATGGCACCCAGTGCTCTAAATTTCCCCCCAAAAAGCAAGCATGCCAAGTGATAATCTTCAGGATTAAAGAATGCTCTGATAGCACAATTGCACTGGGATTGAATTCGTCTTTATTATTACTGATGGTATGACGATATTTTGCCACATTAAAGCAAATTTTATATTCATTTATAAGAGAGTTTCAGACTGAGTCACCCTTTTCTATTTCAGTACAATATTCACATCACCACATCTTCATCATAAGGATTATCTGTCATCACAAATGTTCCTTGTGTTTATGCAGCAACATCATTAATTCCACAATTATGGTTTTGTGTAAACAAGTGAGGTTCAGGAGTATATTCATATTTCATTGACTACAGCTGTAGCACAAAGAGTGAATTAAACTACAAGTAGCACACATCATGCAAAATCAGTAAAGCTTCTCTAAAATTGTGAACCATATTTTTCAGCCCACATCTCTTTCCCATTACAGTGCATTTGATAGATTACTGATCAATCCAGTTCAGGTGTCATTTACATGACCAATATTCCTCTGAAAAGTTGGTGTGACTTGAGTCATAAAAGCATCTCCTAACAAGAAATTAGGTGTGGTTTGTTTTAAAATGAAAGAATTACTGAAAGTAGCAATGAAATTAAATTAAATATTCTGTTTAGCATGTTGGTGATTAACAGAGTCGAGCTTCACGTCAGGGAAAGCAGCAGATATAAACAAATCTAATTTTATTCTTTGTCCCTACACTACAAAAACTGATTTCCAAGTAATTTTTTATTCTTATTCAATTGTCTTATGTAGTCAAACAATTTTATGTAGGAAAAGAATTAAAGAATTTCAACCAAGTAAATGCCCTGCAATGGACTGGCGACCTGTCCAGGGTGGACCCCGGAGAGAGCTGTGATAGGCTCCAGCAGACCCCCGTGACCCTGCACAGGACATAGCGGGTATAGATAATGGATGGATGGATGGAACCAAGTCAATTTTTCTTACCACATTGGCACTTTTTTTTTTTTTTTTTGCCTAGATTTAGGAAAATTAGGTTCATTTCTAGAAGGACTGTTTTTGCAGTGTACAACTTGTCCGTAGCCCTCAGTTTTACTGACATGTGCCGGTTTCATTGTGGGTTTGGAGAAATTTTCTTTCAGTTAAACACACAATCAGCACACAGCTTAACGAAGCGGTCACATGAGGCATGTTTGACTCGCACATAAACTAATACTATCACTAACATCATATGCTATGACAAACTACATCTTTTGTACACAATCAGTCAAACATGCCACATGCTGAAAAAGATATTTATTTGATGTTAAATGGTGCCAATATTCAGCCACGTCTTTTTGATGAAGTGTAATAAATTGAATAACAGTTATGTTTAGATTTTATTGCGATGTGTCTCAAGAAAAAGAAAATGAACACAAGAACAAAACGACTAAACATAATTGGAGTCAGACTGTTTGACGTGTAGAAAGTGGAATATCTTCTTTTAATGCATATGACAAACATTATATCGTATTTATTTTACCTGATCTGACACCAACTCAAATATTACGCGGCTCGGTGGCCATGCTCCCAAAGATCCTGATTGGCCACTCTTGCTAATGAATGCTAAACTGGTTTCATATGATAGACAGAGTGACGCTGACAGATAGACCTGTGGCGTCTTCAGGTTGTGACTCACGGACCAGGAACCCAGTTTAAATGGGGGAAAGGACAATAACAAGGCAGCCTTGTCTTGGTCAGCAGAGTGGGATGAAGTGTAACAGAAGGAAAAGAGGAAAGCTCATGCTATGAATTTGTTTTATATAACATCTGCTGTCTGTGTAGAAGGGGAAAAAAAGCAAATGTAAAGAATTAAAACAGGAGAAAGGAGTGAATGAGAAAAAGTCTGTGTTAGGAGGGGTTGCAGAGATCAAGAGAAAGATGGAGGTGAGGTAGGAGGATAGGGTTTATGGTGATGCTCTGTTTGTGACGGCTGTCTGCTGGATGAAAACAGGGCCTCTTTAAGTCCTCACGGGTTAATGGAACTTTTATGAGTTTGTTCTGCAATCATGAAACCCCTGGCGTCTCCCTTCCTCTGTTTCTCACACTGCGCCCTTGTCTTTCATTCTGTCTTTTTTTTTTTTTTTTAACCCCCTATCGCAGGGCAGATCAGAGGTGAGCCGCTCCTGTGTTTCTGTAAACACAGCTCTCTCCTTCTCCCTCTCTACACTGGGTTTATGAGGACAGAACCAGTTCAGAGGAGGCTGGATGACTCACTTCTCCGGCTTAGTTTACATTTAGTAAGGACTTGTTTAGGCAGTGGTTAGTATAGTCAGATGGAGAGTGGACATCAGCAATCTAATGGCTTAATGGATATTAAGTTAAGTGGTGTCCCAGTTATCCGACCATGCCGTCAGAGAAATGATTGACTGATTTTTTCCTGAGGGAACCAACAAGCATTTAATCAGACATAAAAACATGTAACTCATAAGTCTTACCACAGCAACCACATTTGCAAACTCAGATAACACCATGACTCCACAAGGGCAAGCCCTGCAGCAAAAAAAAAAAAAAAAGCATAAAAAAAACCTTCCATAATCAGGGTACATGTAGCTGAAGTCTGACAATGCAAGGTGCTTTAGGTCTGGGGGACGAGGTGGGGGTGTCTGTAGGTGGGGTGGATTGATGGAGATTGGCGTAGAAAGGCAGTGGGAACCCAATCAGTTCCCCCATCATAAAGCATGGCTGAGCAATGGATGACTGTGGGCCAGATGCAACTTTTAATGTCCAGCCATGACTCACACTGACTGTCAGTAATGACTTTTATTCACTTCCATCATTTGAGTGTCGATTGTGATCATGGGGCTATCTGAGAGGAATGATTGACGGGTGGGGCTAAAGATGTGAGGTGGAAGTGTGGGGCAAAGGAAGATAGAAGAAGGCAGCTGGACTCTGATCTTTTTTTTTCGTTTTAATGTGTCTGTAGGCAAGCAGGAAGCCGTCAACAAGAAGATGGTACATTTAATTTTACAAACTAGGGAACTAGATTTGTCTCCTTTATCCACGTGTAGCTACCTGTCTAATATTTTTCAGTTTCTGTTTTTGCACCCCATTTCCTCTTCACCCATGAGTGACAAAGCTCCAGAATGAAATCACAAAACTAAAGCCTTTTTTTTTGTTCCCTCAAACCCTTCTGGGTATAGTGCAAGACCAAAAACCGACAATTTAAGGAGGATGATCAATATTGATCCTAGTTACAGAGTGAGTGTGAGGCTCTACAAAAGAGAGAGGAGGGGGGCCTCGTTGTTGAAGGGATCAATGAGCTTTAGAGGATCAAGAATGGATAGTTTCTCATTTAGAGACTGGTAGAAATGACAGTCAGGGAAAGATTACACAGCCTGGGTTCACATTTATCTCATCATCTCTTTATTTCTTTGCTTTTCGACTCAGTTTATCACCTTATCACACCTTAAGACCATAACGAATATGCACGTGGAAAAAACTAGCATTTCTCTGTGCACAGGGTGGATGCAAAGGTGACACATCTTTCACCTCTGAGGGTATTGATTTGGCAGAAATGTGGTTATCTTCTGGGCAGTTACATTAGATACATGACACACTCACTAATTTTAGTTTTATAGTAACACAGAACATTTGTAGTAAATTATGGAAGATGCACACTAATATCTACTTTCAAGTAGTAATATTTAATAAAGTGACAAGAATGAAAATGGGAGGGATCCTAATGATAAATCTTCTTTTTGAAAGTGGCAAGACAAAGGGAAAGAAAATACTTCCAGAAAAGCTGAGGATGACTGTTGGACTGAATGTACAGGAGAAGCTGCTCATGCATTTCCCCCCCGACAGCTAAAGAGTCTTTTTTTTATTCCAATAAAGCCTGTCCTCGCTATATTTACCTGCTTATCACAGTCCAGTGGTCTGGGGCCACAGTGACCTGCCTGCTCGAGCGTGTTTGTGTATGCATGTGTGTGTTGAAGACAGAAATAATGTCGACTTAGCACCTGGACACGTCAACAATATGTAGATATGTTGATGCAGCATCTGAACTGGCGGTGAATGCAAATTTATTTGTGGCCTGGAACGGAGATGCAGGAAGAGAGCTCCCCATGTGTGTGTTTGTGTGTGTGTTCTTTTGTGCACGACATGAGAGACAGAGAGAGATGAAGATTCAGTGTGTGGGTGAGAGTGTTGGATTAGAGATGACAGCCAAGACTGAGGAATCCCATCATTCCACGTCAAGGGAGCACTACATCCAGCCACTGACACGGCCCTCTGGGGTTGGGCCATAGGAGGGTGCCAGTTACGCCATGTCAGGGGGTGTTAGGGCCTGATGGATGCATTGCTATGGGACGAAGAGAACATCCCGAATATTGCCTCTCAAGCACAAGCATCTAAGAACACATAAGCTCGCTGACTTCAGTGTTTGAGGTTAGCACAGTTCTAGAAAGAGCTAAGTTTTATTAGTGTACATTCTTTCAAATAATTGTGCTTTAGTTCATGGGGGGTAAAAAAAAAAACGTACCAAAGTATCCGCAAGCAGGTACAAACTCGACACGACTCCAACTGACAGCACAGAACAGCTCTCCACAACTATCATTGAACTGAAAAGCCCCAAAGTTGCATCTTCTTTTATTAGAATGACATAATAACTATCCATCAACTCAGCCAGCCAACCGTGTCTCTCCCTCTTGACACCCACAGCCAATCATCTGTCGTGATATTTGAGAGCTAATTTGTCACAGTCAGCAGCGTCCCTCCCATTTCTTACTCTTCCAGAAGGGAGTATTATTGTCATCCCAAGTCTCTCAGGATGGTTTTATCATTCCTGCTTAGTACAGCACTGGGACTTATGAGACACACACAATCATCTTTCCACCCACATCAACCACACTGCATGCCAGTGATGCCTTTTTATGAGCGTTTAATTTTGCTTCACTTTTGTTTCTTTGTATTCCTAATGTATATACAGTCAATGATGCCTGTGTTTGTGCGTTCGTGTGTGTGCCAATTCTCCTTCACTTTGCTCTAAACGAACCAATTATGGGTGTTTATGTAGCTTTAATGCGTGTAAGTGTCAGGAGAGAAACATTGCACCGCACACCACCGAATCAATGAAGCCTCTCGTGCTCCTCCACCACAAGCTTTTATGCCTTCTCATCGTCCTCTATCGCATCACTCCCTCCTCCTCAGTACCCCTAATTTTCTCTTTTTATCCCTTACCCTTCCTCTCACTCCCATTCCTTCTCTGTTCAATTAGTAAGAGATGAGAATGAAGTATAAGGTCAATTGGCCGTGAAGAGAGCTTTAAATGGAGCAAGATGAGGCAATCAAAAAGTTGCTATGCTAAGGGCAACTACTGTAAGTCCTGAAAGCTGCATTTATGTATATTTAGAGTCAGTTCCCTTATTTCTGATTGGCATTTCAAATGCTGCAGCAGCAATGATGGATCTGTGTTTCACTTTTTGATTTATCTGGGTTCACATTTCCCTGAATAGAAGCAACCCATCATTTGAATGATCCACTGCATTCTAGTTCATAGCTTCTCTACCAGTCTTCTGGAACCTGGAAGTAAGTTGCAAACAAGGTATTCCCAGTGTATTAATAGATTTATTCCTTTCAACACATTTTTTTATTCAAATAGTCACATATCATTGCACTCCCACCTTCATGCTTCACACTCTTTCATTCACTTTGCCCAGTTCTGTATCTGATTCCAGATCAGGTGTTACCAGCTATTTTTCTCCCTCAGTTGGTGGCAGAAACACATGTGGAAAGTAGGAGCTGTGCAGCCCCACCCACCACTACCATCACCACCACCACCACCACCACCATCACAACCACTCCCTACCCCCTCCTCCCCTGGGCATTTAGGGTCCACCATGGTGGGTCTGATGGTAACAGCGGGTCCAGGGCCCTGTTACCAACACCACTGATTATTTACAGGGTGCGGGCCTCTGTGGGAACCAGGGTGATGGATTCTGATGGCGCTGATGATTACTCTTCCAATGAGAATAATTCATATAATGAAGAGCTACTGAACATGTGCAATAGGGTAAGACAAATAGTGTGTGTGTGTTGTCATTACTCACAGGTGACAGTAAGTATGTGGGGGGTAATATCAAGAAGAAAAAATAGTGCACGCTGTACAGAGAGCAAAAGGTAGGAAAAGAAAATCAGGAATATATGAAACAACCAAGAGGATCTAGGGGATGACATCAAATTATGATCCTTCTGAATGCCATCCATCCATCAGCATGTTACAAAGCTTGAGGGACAGAGTCAAAACGAACAATCATGACAAATGTCAAAGTTTATAGGTCACTTCATTGGCTTGTTTAATCATTTTGTTGAGATGCAGCCTTTTAACCAGGTAGCGGGTCAGTGTTTCACAACAATACACTCAGTGAAATTCTAATTAGGACTTAATAGTTATAATTAGCTGCTGCTATGTGTCTTTGCTGCCGGCATGACATTTTTGGTGCCGACTCTCTGTCTGAAATGGAATTATCTTCACTAATGAACCTAAGCGAAGTCAGTGACTCAGGACGGGGGAATGATGTCTACAAAACAGGAAGAAGACGTGTGGGTGTTGTGCTGAAGTGCAGACACTGTGGGTGTGGATATGAGCTAGGGCTAAATGGGCTGAATATTATTGGTGTGTTCATGCAAAAGATATCAAGGCCACATTACTACACACTGAGACAGTGGCTCGTTACACACCACTGCATGAGATATTATACCTGCACGATTCCAGCCACTAATTTAGCTGCATGCCACTTAGCATGCGTTTGATATGAATCACAGGGTGCTTAGAGGAGCCTGCCCCCCCCCCACCCCATGACCTCACCACTCTTACTTCCTCAGAGAGCAAGTCGTTAAACAGCCGAGAGGATCCACTAGCAGCTATAATGGGGAAATAATGAACGCTGTTGCCTCAGGTATTTATCACAGCAGTGGCCCTCAGAGCTGAGGCTCTTTTAATCCCTAAATGGCAGAAAGGTGGGGAGCAGGTGGGAAATAAACTTCAAAGTCCAAGAGGCAGGGAGGCCTCCTGATATAAGCAGATGTGTTGGAGAACAGGTTGCAGAGAACTTCACATACTAATCCTCTCTCTCTCACTCTCTAAAATTACTCCAAAATAGGTCACAACCATTCTAGAGTTTGATACGCATTTCCTTTAGGACTTCATTTATGAAGTGCTTTTCTAATCTTGTTGACTATTATAGAACATATATTCACAAGGTACTTCTGAGCCTGTAAGTGCAGCATTCACACACACACACACACACACACACACACACACTGTATGCACAGTGGTGAGGATTCAGTAAACTGGCCAAGGACACTTTTATTCTTTTTTTTTTTTTTTTAAAAAGAATGCAGATATTTTGAAATTCCACTGCCCAATTTTTATTCACACTCTTTCTCAGGATTCTTTATTAAAACATTTGTTGTCGTGTTGTATAATCAGACGTAGATCATCCTCCTCAGACACAGTCTCCAGGTCTTTGAGGAGACCATCGCCTTAGTTCCCTCCACAGCCGCTAGAGTGATTCAGGTCTGAACTCCAACTGAGCTTGCTGAAAATCCAAAGTTATAAAGTCAAGACAGAGTTTTTATGCAGACTATCTAGCATTTATTACAGAACTGTAATGTCATCATCTTTTCTGAGGATCTTGCAAGGTCCAAGGGTCAACACCATGGCAATCCCAAAACAAGTCTGGTAGTCGCATTATACGCATTACACCACATTCAGAGATCTGGTGACTGTAGATGCAATCTGACAGCAGCGATCCCACTGTAATGCTCAAGAAACCAGTTTGAGATGATTTGAACTTGGTGACATTCCCCTTCCAGATGCTAGGTTTGACCGTTAGCAGGTCATCGTGATCATGTACACGTTATCTCAATGTATTGAGCTGCTGTTATGTGATTTGCTTTTAGAGAATTGCTTTAAATAGCAGTTAAACAGATGTGCCAAAAAAAAAATGGAAAAAAGGTGGCCTGTACATGGATATAAAAATAATATTTGAAAGTTCTTCATATGTTCTAGTACAAGCTCTTAGTAAACTTGGTGATTCGTTTATAGACTTTTCAACCAGAATAAACTAACTAAACACCAGCTGGATGAAAATAGCTTTTTATTCCGTATAGATACTATACATCCAGATTTGCATTCAATTTACACATTAATCATTTTGGGATTAACTGTATATCTGTATTTCAAGAAGAATATGTTCTATGAATCCAGAATTAGAAACATCATGTCATGCATTAAACACTGAACTCTTGCTGACATATGAGATTGGTGTTGTGTCCTGGTGTCGACACAGTCACTGTGGTGTGTCTGGTGTCCCACCGCTGGCTGCCGGACTGGGAGGGTGAGGCCCTCTGGCTCAGACCGGCTGGCTCAGGACCTGGTCGGTCTCTCGGTCGCTCGGTCCCCTTCAGACGTCAGTGGAGGCCGGCCTCACCACTGCTCCTTTACAGCCTGCTTTCATGTGTCCTTTAATGAGGAAACCGCCGGCTCAGCAGCTTCCTATAAAACACAAGCAAATTAAAACACCCAAATATGAATCAGCTACACTCCCTAATTCACCCAAACCAGAGGCGTAGCTCTATTTTAGATAGGCTTCAGGAAGGCTAGATTCTATTGTCTGCAAAATGACAGTTTGCATGAGCAGTGACCAGATAAAAAGCTTCACCAGAGGAACGTGATAGCAATCAGCACTTGATCTTAAAGTAGTAAGTTTACTCTATTATTATCAGACGAAAGATAATCTTCAAAGCACGCAGCCAAGGCAAGTGAATAACTTCCCAAAAAACAATAACTGAATGAGTCACAAGCCCACAACACAACTTTTGCCACCAACGACTCACCACAGTCTGCTACAACTGCGATTGCCACTCAGACAACAGCAGCTCCATAAAAAGTCGGAGAAACACCAGTTCTCTGAAAAAAAAAAGGAGCATGAAATAAAAGAAAACCACATTTGTTTTTTTCCTCTCATTTCATTGCAGTGATGGAAATAAGGGCATCATTCTGAGATTATTGCTGCTATTTTTCCTCAACTGACATTAAGCTTTGAGGTTTTAAAGAAACAATGGAATAACAACCTACTCAGCTGGAGGATGCTAGGATCATGAGCTGAAACATTAAGACAAGATAAGTTAGGTAAAATTAAGAAAAAAAAGAGAAAGAAACAGAAAATTGAGCATGAAACTTGATTAACAGGTAAGTTTGCGGATATAATCTACGTTAGAATTGCTAATATTATGTTGAGCTTCATGTTGAAGTCAACCCTCTGCCTCAACTGCAGACTGAAATATTCTAAATTATACTTAAATATTCATGTACGTAAAAGGATGTCCTTAAACCACGTGACGCGTATGTGATGATTTCCTACAGAAACAAGACATTTTTTTAATAACTAGATATGGACTTAATATACACTTCTGCAGTTTCTTTTTAATTTATATTGAGTAATTTAAATATATTTAACACCTGCACATGCAAAAGCCAACTTTTCTAACTACATTGACAGTTGACTGATAAAAGCGTCTGCTAAGTTACTACATGTAAAAGAAAAAAAACAATGCATAAACTTATAATGTTCTTATAGCAAGGCTCACATTTGTGTGTGTTCATCATTCTGGATGATTTTTCTTCACTTTTATTTTGGCATCAGATGTATTTTTCTCAATTGCACAATAACAAAAATTAGAATGATATCAGTTTATGATAAACCAGAGACGCACAGGTTGCATTTTTTTTTTTTTTTTTTTTATAGCTGATTTCATCTGAGAAGTAAAATAGACTTACACAATAAACCAATGAAAGATAACAAAGGCTGCTTTCTAGACTTTTTTCTTCTTTGTAAATCTCTTAGCTTTTATGAGTTTTATAACATTTGGGTGGTGGTCTTTTAAATGCCGTACTGAGTTTGTTGTCCCAAACGTTTTCTTTAGGGGTTATTTTTACTCGCTAGGTGTTTTGTACTCAAAGTGAAAAACTTCCACATCAAACTCGCTTCCTGGGGATTGCTTCACCGTGATTAATGATGGGGGGGGACCTCTGGATTTCTCAGTGCTCTATGATGATGAAACCAGAAGGTTGCTCGATTCATATCCAGTAATGCCATGTGCCAAAGTGTCCTTGAGCATGGCACTGCACCCCACGTTTCCACAGACGCTGGTCTCAAGCCACCGAAAATAGGGGGGGGATTGTGTCAAAACGGGCAGTGAATGTAAAACATACAGCAATCCAATGTGGAACACAATGCTCTGCTGAGGCGAACCCTGCAAAGTGAGGGAGCCATATGCAGAAACAAAGAAAAAAAAAAAACTGTCTGTAAATAACTTCAAAATACATGTAAGCATAAATCTCCTGAGATATACGTTGTCAGACTTTGAATGACAACTCGTGCATCTTCAACAAAACACATCACCACCTAACAGAACCACCAAATACACAGAACAGCTTTAATCTCAGGCTACAGCATGATGAAAGATCTGTTTCACAGAACAAAGAAACTCTGGACACCATTAATTAATTTAACTAAATAAAAAAAAACAAAACAAGAAAAACAAAAAAAGGAAAGAAAAAGTGACATTCCATTTAAATTGCTCTTCAATGCTACACAATATTCTGAAATATAAATTATGTACATTTTTCAAAGCATAAAGGAACCATTCCTCACTGACACTTTACACTGATGCAGTAGATGCGGAGAGGAAGGGAGACACAGACATATTTGAGGTGGTACAAAGAAGGTGCTAAACATTAGAACAGTTTGTAGTTACTGGTATACAATTTAACAGCACTGGTCACAAAATAATACTTTGGTGGCTCATTAAGCAGATGTAGACAACAGGAAAAAAAGAGGTAAGTTCAAATAGATTCTGTAACGGTATCAAAATATCCCAGCACATCACACCGTGATGCATGTGGTACAAAAATAGCCAGATATTTAATTTACAGTATTGTAAAGTAGAAGTGATCAACCCAGTATAAAGAAGTTAAAAGCAGCAGCACAGATCCCCAACAACTGCAACTTTAGGTGTGTAACAGGTGTGACAATGTATTAAATGAATTATTAAATCACCAAACAAGTGATATTATTTCCCCTAAAATGAAGAAATGTTTAGTGCCTGAATAACAGCAGCTTCCTGCAAAGGACAAACAAAATGAAACAAAAATCAGTAAACCTTGAGCCTGTAGTGTGACCAGTTCTAGTAACCTTACATATTTTGCTGTGAATATGGCCAGAAATAAACCAACCTCGAAATCATCTCGTCATCCCGTCAATTATATTTTCATCATATGACACATTATTGTTTTTCTGTTTTTGCCCTGTCATTTAACAGGGAAAGGCTCAGATGATCCAGGTAACAGGCATATAGCACAAATCCGACATAAACAAGCTTAACCTCTAACATTCATACAAATATTACTTGTCAAGCACCATGAAAAACCATATATTGTTCTGTAATGTTAAATGTAAACCCACAGCACTTCATCCCATCCCTACCTGGCAGACTGAGAAGATAGTTCCTTTATCTACGGGTACTGATGTAAGGGCAGGTTTAGTATTTCCATGAATAGAAAATATGATTCAGCTAATGCAACGAGGGAACAAGTGTCATAATGCA
This sequence comes from Arrhamphus sclerolepis, assembly GCA_037176975.1. Taxonomy (NCBI): domain Eukaryota; kingdom Metazoa; phylum Chordata; class Actinopteri; order Beloniformes; family Hemiramphidae; genus Arrhamphus; species Arrhamphus sclerolepis. The sequence goes on from JBAMYA010000003.1 coordinate 4,775,145, forward strand.
GTTGTTAATTGGACTGCAGCAGAGCTGCGCCGGTGGGCGACACCTTCAGTCTCTCCTGAGGTTAGTAGGATAAGGGACACTGGGGTGTGTAGTTCTGATGCACTGTGTGTATATGTGTGTGTGTGTGTGCATATTTGTATATGACAGCAGCACAGTCAGCTGTTCTCCCCCTCCATTTACTGTCCTTCTTCCTCACGCAGAAACTGGAAGACAGATGAGAAATCCTTGTTGGCGTAGCCGCGAGAGCACATGACTCGGTAGATCTGGTGAGCAAGGGAACCCAGTGGGACGGGTGTCTTTGTGTTGGTGGCGGTGTTCTGGGCCAAACCAAGATCCTAAAAAAAAAAAAAAAGAAGAAAAAAAAAGTTGTGAAAGAAATGGTAGAGGGAGACAGATGGAAAATTAACATGAAATGAGAAACCTCTTGCTTGATGAACATCTGATGAAGTTGTTTTTGCAAAAATTGATGTTCCTCAACTTTTTTATTTTAGCATGTGTAAATGTCCCACTCAGCTCACTTATAATGCAGACACAGACTAAAGTTTAAGGATTTAAAGGAGTGGCGGTATGTCAGGAATTAAGTGGAAAATTGGGAGTAGGAAGATCCACATTGACTAAGAACATAGATTGAAACAAAACAAAGTGAATGCCAGGGTGAAGTAACTGTCCCCGAAGACAATAAAACAAAAAGAAAATGAAAGTTGACAGAAATACCAGATAAAATAGTTACATAGTTTAAATTATTCCGTCAATTATTAGAAACTGAAATGGATAAAACCTTTCTGAATGGTTAACAAGACAGGAAACATGGAATTTTTTAAATGAGTTACTTTCTTTTTTGGGCCTTGAATTTAAACCACAGATGGATGTTACATACCCACCAGATAGTTATGAGATTTACATGACACAAGAAATCAGTTAGACTGCACTCAGCTCTGTTTACTACTGAAACCAACTGCAGCTCATGAACTCTTAGAAGCACAAATGAGCCAGCTGGTCATGGATGGGACCCAAACAAAGTAGTTAAGCCAAGGCCAGACAGCGCCGGTCATGAAGGATCCCCTGAAGGGAGCTAAGAACCTGCCTCTGCACATCATGGAATGTCCTGTCAGGCACCTTAGTGGCCGAGATGAGCATGTTAGCCTAGATACGTAAACCAATAGATAAATAAATAAATAAAATCTTCTTGGAGAGTGAAAATGAAATTAACACAAAAAGGATAGATACATTCAAAAAGTGACAGTAGAGGGAGAGGAGGTCTCGTACCTTGGCCATTAGTGTTGTTCCGAAGCCACCCTGGTAGTTGTTGGCAGAGGGGACACCCTCCATTACTCCGGGAACAGGATTGTACGTGTCGCTGGACCAGCAACGACCTGAAGACATGTTGAGGATCTTTGCCAATAGCTTGGGGTCTAGACCCAGTCTGAACCAAACAGAAGAAAACAGAAGTCAGTGTAATCTATGGCACTTTGGTCCTTTGACTCAGGAGCTGTTTTTTTTATTTTTTATTGGCTGATGGTTTACTCTTGAAATTATACTGTTGAAAAAGGGAGTATTTTGACACTGCTGGAGAACACAGCAAACAAAAAAAGAATCAAAAAGGAAAGACAACAATATTAGTGATTTCTACGCAAGAGAAGGCAAGGCAAACATGTAGTACACAAAAAGATGAGTATCAATATCAATATAATGAGATGGTGAAGCAAGAAAAGACACCAGAGATAAAAAAAAGGAACAGAAAAGAAAAGGAAAGTGGAGTAGTGAGGAAATAGGACAGATAGAGGCAGGGTGAGCAGTAGCTCTGATTATGGTTTTCATTTTCAGAAGAGTGTGAAGAAACAATGTGGCAAAAGATGGGTGTGGGGGTGCCTGACGTTTCTAGTGACCCCCATTGAACCTTAAGCCTGAGTGTGACCATTCCTCAGTGTTAATGGCTGAAGGCTTTGTAATGCCGGCTAATGCAGTATTGATGTTCACACACAGAACTATCCTTCATCATCCCTCTTTCAAGAAAGTGGAGGAGGAGAAGAGGTTAAGCAGCACAAGGGAGCCATAAAACTCGCTGTCACATTTTGAGACACACTCTTCGCTCTGCTGCCCCATTTTGCAGCAACCTACTCCCATATCCAGGAGGTCCAATCTCCAGACTATGATACGAAGCAGCAAAAAAGCAAAGGAGACAAAGAAAGGAACAAAGCACAGAAGGGGAAAAGCAAAGAGAGACCAAGCACCAACCATTACAGCAGAAAGGGTGGAACTGTAGCGTCCATGTCAGGAATTCAGTGTGCTTGTGCAGACTTTGTATATTAATGGTTTAAAGGCCACTGTAAAGCTGACCACATCAAGTCCTTGCTGCCTTAGTTTATTGTTACTTACAGGCCTGTAACTCTATTCTGCTCTCAATATGACGATTAAACCATCATAGGTCCTTAAAACCAGCAGCCCCCCCTCCTCCCTCATTCCACCTGGCTTTCATTCTGCCATTACTACCAGAGTTTTATTAGCTGTCTACTAACTAATTAAGAATAGGGATTGCATTTACACTCTCTCTGTGTCTCTCCCTCCTCCTTTTCTCTCCCCTCTAACTTGTGTGTCCTTTTAGACCCCAGCATTTTTTTTTCAAATGCTTTTGGAAATGTGGCATCAGTGACTGCATGCAAAATCTGAATGGCAGTTTTGCTTGTAATTGGATTTTGCAGTCTTTGCCTCTGTTATTCTTTTAAACGTCCTCTCCCTTGTCATCTGTGCTGACACCTCTCCATCCGAGGAGTCTTTGGGATAAATGTATGACAACGCACACATAACCCCCCCCCCCTGCTTCCCACTCAAGTCTCCACACTTATGCACCATAAGGAGGCGGCTCCTCCCTGCGTTCTGGGTCAGCAGCTGAAAAGGTTACTGGCTGAGCTACAATAAAGCGCGTCCGAGCACGCAGATCGTTTGTTATAGCGACCGCAGACGCTGACGGGGAGCTGTTGTCCTCTGTTAACGATAAATCAATGAAGTTCCCCTCATGCTCCCTTCACACGTACACACAGAAAATTATTCACATACAGACGTGCACGCACACACACAATCAACTGTGGCTATTAGTTGACAAGTTGGTGTTGTTTATCGTCCGTGGTAATTAGCGTGAAAAACAGGACATGTCACGCTTTAACAAGACTAACATGGATAAACAGACGTGAATGGTGAAACAAATGTTGCTGCTCAATTCTGCTGCAGATAGAAAAAAAAAATGTCAGAGAGATGGAGCTGCAGATGGAAATAAAAGAGCTTGGTGTTTATGTGCTGCTAGCCCTAGCAGGTGGAGTTTATTTGCAGAACTGATATTAAATGTCTGTTTCATCATGATTAGCTTCTTGTCCTCATTTGATACCACAAGAGAGGAAGCTTAACCCGCTCCTCATTTATTATTTCATTAAAGAGCTAACGAGCAAATATACAGACACACGAGCCTTTACCATCTCATTTACAGAGGCAACAAGCACATTTATCGCTCATGTTTAATCTTCCTCGCTACACATGCTCACAATTCATTTGAACAACGGAAAGGAGGAGGAGAGATGTGCGTTTGTGCTAATGTGTGTTGTCGTAAACCCCTCTCCTATCACTCAGGCAAAGGGATTGTGTGTTGTTGCACACTTTGATTTAACTATTGTTTCCTACCATAAAATAAACAAAGACTCAAATATGTGCATTCCAACTCTTGCATCAATGAGTAATGATCGTGTGTGCGAGCTGGTGAAGGTACATTGGTGTGCATGGTAAGCTAAGCTGTAAAAACATCATATCTCATCCTTGGGTAGTTGTCTCTTTCATCCTCTTCCTCTTTTTTCATCTCCATGAAAAAAAAAATTTAAAAATCTCTCCTGTACCTATAGACTACTCTGCTACTTCTCATTGTCTCTTTTAATGAATGAGTTGTTTGCAAAAAAAATAAAAATTCACTGCAGCAGACACGAGATGGAAATTAAAAATATGAATTTATGTAAAGTAATACTGATGTTGAAGACTCGGAAGCAAAGACATGTGTCTATTTAAGTTTGGTAGGGTGTGTGTGTGTTCATAATTATTATGCATTGAGATTCCTTGCGCTAAGACGGAGTCACAGTCTGTTGGAGACGGCCAGAGCTTCCATCTGAGATCACCAAATGAGCTCTGTGAACAGAACTGTGTGTGTGTGTGTGTGTGTGTGTGTTCGACAGCATGTGCGAATAAGGAGATGCATACAAACACATATCTGAAGAAAGGGCAGCTCTATCAGGCCCAAGTCCAGCATGATAAAATGTTATTGCCATTTTCCTGTAAATTGGCTTGGAGTTCTCAGTCTCTTCTGTGCTGGACTGTGTCAGCATGTGTCTGCATACATCCACTTAAGAGTACATACTCAGGGCTGCATATGGGTCAGTCTTTCAAAAGCACAAAGATAATTTACAACCAGAGTAGGATGCAGTAGCAAGTATGTATATACCAATATATGATTCTTTTAATCAGGGGAATGCATCATAAGGATATGCACACTGAGAAGATTTGGGACGGGTAGAAAACTGCTGTCTTCAATGTATCTAGATGTAAATCTGTGTGTATGTGTGTGCATGCACACTTCAGAGACAGTGTGGCAATGTGTAAATCCATGTTGCTCCCTTAATGCCTCCATATTTCAGAGGCCTAGTAAGGGGATTTATGTGTGACTGCTCATGCCAATTTTCCTCCTCTGTCTCAGCACAGATAAATCAGCTGCACTAACACAGCTGCACTGTGAGAAGAGCAACGCACGTACATGGACACACACACGACGGGTGTGCACACCATTTAAGTTGCAAAACTCACATATCCCTTGTCTATTATTGACAAGGGATATGTA
>JBAMYA010000003.1:4780111-4794704 GCA_037176975.1 Arrhamphus sclerolepis
ACATAACAGTGTTACAGTTATCAGTTATAGAAATACATAAATGAAGAAGAATATAAATGAATGGATAATTCAGCTCCTTGTCTTGCTTGATCTTACAGCTGTGTTTGATGCAGTGAGCGATCATATTCTGAACTCCCTTCATGAACAGTAAAACTATTTTTGAAGCTCTGCTTTAAATTGGTGTGAGTCTCATCTGACTGCCAGGGTGATCTTCAGTTGGCACTGCTTACACTTTTCTCATTCTGCACATTTGACCTGTTATGTATACTGTACGTGCTCCCTCTTGGGTCGATATCTCTTTTATTCTGATGATACTTAGATTTACCCACCGCTGAAACCTGAAACTTATGTACACGTAAAACATACACATAAAAATTAATTGACTTTAATAATGCCAAAAGCATAATGCCATCAGTTCTGCCATCACCCAGTGCTACCAACTAATATTCTATCTTGGTACCCTACATCACATGCAAAGAAGCTTGCAGCTATTCTTGATTAGCCTCATTTTACACATTTGCATGTTCAATCTGTGCTTGAAGCCAACTTTTTCAAGACTTTTAGCAAAGGTCAAACCTCTCCTACTTTTCATAATCTTGAGTAGGCTATTCATGCATTTATTACCTGTAGATTGGATTACCTCAATTCATTATATTGTCGAGATGGGCCAGGTGCTAATATCATGGCTGCAGTCAGACTCCTGACTGGTACATGAGAATATGAACATATTTCACCTACCTTGGCATTATTACATGAGCTACCTGCCCAGTACAGGATAATTTATATAATCCTGCTGATTAAATACAAGTGCTTGAGTAGTCTGGCACCGACTTAACTGTCAGACCCCTCTCCGTTGTAGACTGCACTCTTAGGTCATTGCGTAAATAGCTTTTAGTTATTCTAATATCCAGATTCAGATATTGACTCTGATATGGACTCTTCCAGTTCAAATTGCCCTCTTCTTCATTTGCGTTTAAATCTCAACTCAAAACAAGTCTCTTCTCACCAGCTTTCTCGTATTCGATAACTTTCTTATCATTAGAACTTCTGTATTAATAACTGCTTTAACTGAAAATAAAAATATTTTTAATTTTTACTGTGCATTTTGTGCTCTGTTGCTTTTAAATCCATTTTCATTCTGCAGCACTTTAGTCAACATTTGTTGATATTAAATGCACTGGATGACAAACAGTGACCCGACTACTCATCAAGATTATGTTTAAGCTCAAAAGGCTCCACCCGGTCAAAGACACCATGTGCCGGGATGAGGCACAATGACAACTGGGATTTCTGGGTGGTGTTTACTGGCAGGGGTGTGGGGTTACAAGTGAGCACTCAATCAGTGGATGTAAATCAGAATCTGTGGCTCCACCCCTTAATCCATCTTGTTCTAACAGAAGTGGTTCTGAATTGGTGGAGGGATGACCCCTTTGCACTTCCATAAACCAACCAACCACAAATAAGCGCACGTGCACACACACTCACACTCATGCACACAAACTTGTATTGAGGTAGTAAATTGCAGTTACAGCTAGATCGTGTGAATTGTAATTGCTTTTATACAAACGGCCGTATTTAAGCTCCATTTCATGGCTCAAATAATGCACGGCAAAATGGTAGCTGCCACAATTATATTCATGTTACTCACATTTCCCATGAAAACAGTCATATTAAAATGTGTCAAAAGATACTATTTCTTTGCATCCTTTATGGATGAACAGAATTTTTGATTTTCACATAATAATTTTACCTGACAGAGGTTACATCTGCATGAGAGCAATATATTCTGATTACTACCTCACATCCCAGACTTAAATTGGGAGAGATTATTTGTGACTACTATTGATAGTCATCATAAATATGACCCCGCTTTGTCAGTCTACATAAATTTTTCCTATGTAAACAGGGCATTGGATGGCATTGATTCACTCTCCGTTCTGCCTTAAAGTCAAAGGACACACATTAGCGCAGCACTGGTCCACAGTACCTGATGCCAAGGTTCATCGTCTCTGCAGTCCCGATCATCCCAATGGCCAGCAGCATATTGTTACAGATTTTAGCTGCCTACAGGGTTGTGAACAAAGAAAAGAATTAGAAATCATTATTATTATTGCTTACGGTTTGCAGCAAAATAGCTTACTGTATAATACACTGTGGGAATAAATATAAAAGACATGTCTGAAATAAATGTCAGATGGTTTTACTCCAGAGCAATCTGGTGATGACACTGGTGCAGGAGACAAGACAGAAAGGAAAGGATCTAAGGTGGGACATTTCTGGATGTGTAAAATAACATTAGGGATGCACGATTGCTTAATTGTTGTCTGGAATTGGCTCATTTCCAGCTTTACCGGCTCTGACCGATTGTTCACTGAGCAATCCAGTTTTTTGTCGCAGTCATAAAAAACATCGTGGCGCGGCTAAAACAATGTAGCTACATACATGCTCCAGAAAGCATGTCTTTGGTGTGGATGTTTTTCCACTTGAGTACATCACACACAAAACTGGAAATTGTACAACCTGTAGGGCCGAACTGAGCTGTGAAAGAACAACCACAACCTTTGTCACAGCAAAGGTAATACAACAATTAAAACAGCATCTCCGCTATTAAAAACATAGAATGTCATAAAACTAACTACTGCCAACAGGCAACAAAGAGCATACAGTAAATACAGTTTATGTATACACTTACACATCTATAGTTATACAGTCTCTGAGTTTAACCACATAGAAAACAACATGGACATGGTACCCTTTTAATCTAAAAAGGTGAAAATACAATACCTTATTTTAAGTTTAAGGCCCCTTTTAATTTGAATCTTAAACACTTCTGAGGCACTAATTTTTGTATTTTCCAGTGACAGAGAAATTAACCTGCAGGAGTTTACCCAATCAGTATTTTCAATCGTCTGTGTTGAAGATCTAATTGAATGCAGTTGATATTGTGTTCATGTTGAGTTTATATATAGATATTTTATGATATTCATATATTAATGATGTCTAGGTTTTCACGTGTTTGGTTTTACCTGTCCAGTGCCGACCTGTCCGCAGTAGACAACATTGGCACCCATGCAGGTGAACAGTTCCTGGGCTGCTTTGAATTCCTCCTCCACTCCACCAACCATAAAAGTTAGCTTGGCCAAGCTAGCAGCTCCAACACCTAAGCACACATAGTATGTAAAGTGTTGTGGTTAAAAGAGCTTTATGCTTGATACACACAGCTGGCATAATGACTCAAAATAATCAAGGTACAGATGCAGACTTATTCTACATAAAATGTATAGAATCAAGTCAACTCAAAACTACAATATATAGATTTGTGACACAAGACGCATGTGACACATTTGACTGTTTCATCAATATGATTTGGAAAAAACAAAACAAAAGAAAAACAAAACAGCAGTGTACATGTGTTTGTAATTCTGGGGCAGACGTGTTAAGTAGTGGTGCACCAAAGGGACAGAGGCATCTTTAAAAGACGATTGTTGCCATAATCCACTGCACAACCCTCGTGGGAACCTTGGCCTTTTGTATTGTCACCCCTACTCTTTCACACACACATACACACATGCAAATGCACGCACACACAAACAGCTGTGCCTGAGGCTGGCCTCCCTCTTGGGGGTATCTGTGACAGGCGTGAGGGGTAATTAACTTTACACTTTATCATGTTCAATTAGGCGTCCCTTCCCATGCCTGATGGCTTAAGGAGCGTGCCATGTTGTAGGAGGTAACGTAACCCCCCTCCCACCATTCTCAACCCTTATACTTATTTATTTCTGCATTTATTTTAAAAGCGCACACGACCTTTTCTTAATCAAAATATGAAATAGAAACATGTACCAAGCCAGCTTGAGACTCTCAACTTCCGCCTTATATTTTCTCTAACTGGCCCTGAACCCCTGACTTGAACATTGTTAATAGATACATAAGTCTCGCAGAAGCATTGAAGGTATATTTAGCTATTTTCTTTTACAAATTGCTTCAGTGTGAAAGCAATGAAATGGAATTGACTTACCAACATTAGCTCTAATGTAGTAATATTTAACTCATATGACTAACTCAGCTTTTTAAGCTCCTACAGCAGGGTTATGCCCAATACTGACTGATGTGAAAGAAAAAAGAACAACTGTGTTATGGGTCAAGGGTTAAAAATAAAAATGACTATGTTTCTTTCCATTTGGCAAAGGTGACTTGATATGCATTTCTGCCAGCATCTCTACACATTATGTTTTGAAGATGCTGAAGCAGCACCAATTAATTGCTGTTAAAGTTTACTTTCATTTAGAAAATTGTTGCTTTTTTTTTTTTTTAACTACACATGACTTAAGGGACAAATTCCAGCTAAAAAATAATTTCAAAATAACTCTAAAAGACCTCGTCATCTTATCCTACTGTGAGTTAATGCCATGCAGAGTTTATTGACTAGTCAGTGAATTACTGAAATGCTTCAGGTACTAGGATAATATGTGAGAAAACCATGTCAGTTCATGGAAGTGGGTGATAAATATTTTAATTTTCTAGTGACAGCAATTCCATACCATTTTTTTAAATTACAGAAACAAAGATTTGAGGAAAATTTGAGTTTCTTTGTGAAAGAAGAAACAGCTGAACTTTCATAGCTGTGTTTTAGCAGAAGCTACAGTATATGAGAAACTGTCTCACACACATTTTTCAGAAGTATTATATTATATTAACATGCATGTTTATGTTTGAGTAACATTTCAGTTCCCTTATATAATAACTATGTAGTCTTATAAGCAGTCCCTCCAGGAAAACACACATTTGCCCCCATGGTAAGAGAGGAAAATGTACATCTAAAAACAGTCTTTATTTCTATGGATGGACATCCATTAGCAATATTCTAAGAAATAAAATGCAGCTACGAGCCATTTAAAATGAGTTGTACAGGTATTATATTCTAATATAAAAATATATATTAAAAAAACATTGTGAAATTCAATATATTCCATGTATGTTATTTGCCTTTAAATCTTAATTCTTTTTTAAATGCTCACAATCAACCTAAACAGATAACAAAGTAGTCTTTCTAAATGGAATAGTATTGAGTTGAGAAACAATTTTGAATTGAATTCTGGGCTCATGATATTAAAATTAAATTAATACTTAAATATTTACAGCTCTTAGCTACAATGGGACTATCTGAAAATACTGCAACTTGTGAATACCTATTCTAATTCATCTTTGCAGAAGCAACTGGTTTTAGACATTTCTTTTCCTTGTTTGTTTATCTGCAATCAGTACCTCATCTATTTGGATTACTGAAGCAAACGCATTACAGCCTTTAATCTTACTACGTGATAATTCATCCCAACTAACTCAATCCACTCAGTTAATGGATAACCACTCTATGTTTTAACATCTCAAAAGTGTCCTCCAGTTTCTGGACAGTCGAAAGTGGAGTGGACAGAGGTGAAGAAAAGAGATGGAGTTCAAATCTCTCTTTAGGGTGCCATCAAGCTGTAATGAAAGGCCTGTAACTAGTGAAAACCTAATAATGTCAGTGTTAATAATTAAAAAGGAATTAGTAGTGACAAAACAGCTGAAATGACATTATGAAGACTTCACTGCAGAGGAGAAGAAAGACGGAAAATACTGTAAATTTCTGTGACCACTACACATAAATCTACATTTTTCCCCTCCCCCTTCTTTAATTGGCTGCGCTGTTGTCAAGCATATGATGATGCCAGTGTGTATCAGTGTGAGTTTGTCGGTGATGAGCTGTCAGCAGGTCATTAGGGCCACATAATGAAGCCCAAAACCCAAGCTGCGGCAGCTGCCTCGGACCAGCGCTAACATGAGCTCAACATAAGGCCACCACAGACACCAATCATATACACATATGGACCACAGACGTGATAGATTTATTTCCTTTCTTGTTACTTTGTCATGTTTTAGCTCAATTCTTTCTTGTTTAATCTTCAATTGATAATACTATAATTTCACTTGAAAACAATTCAAGAGCAATTAGAGACAGTTAAAATATGATTTCTAATCTTTTCACTGCTTTATTTTCAGTGTAATTTCACAATGAGCCACTTAGATGCAAACAGTGTGACAACTGTGCAGGTTCATTAGTGGACATCAGTGGATTCAGACAACTAAAGAGGAGATTATTGATAACACAGTCCACTTGCTGATCAATATATCTCAGTAAGTGAGAGCAAGAAGCAGAGGGAGACTGAGAGAGAGGGAGCGCAAAGAAGCAAAATGATCTCTCTTTCTACCTCCCAGCATCCCTCCCTCAAATTAACTAATCACCCATAATAAGCGCTTATGATCTGTAGTGGATTTCTATAAGGAGTGACACCAGGATGATGAAAGATCCTTGTAGGTGGAAGAATAAGACATCATTAGCATAACTGTGTGTGTGTGTGTGTGTGTAAGCATCTTGAGGGTATTGTGCGAAGTCTATATTCATGTTGTATATTCTGACTTAGTGTCTATGCGCTGTGTGCACCCTCACTGTGTCGTGCATGTATGAGGGAGCATCACATTCTAGCTTCGGTCCTGTCAGAGACGGATTAAAGAGGAATCCTATAATGAGGCTCTCTGAGTGCCGGGTATGCTGGCTCATCCATCCCACCAGGAGTGACAGTACTGAATCGTTAGCAATGTACAACTACACAACGCCCTCTAGGGGGGATCAGACAAGGAGTGTGTATGTGTACTGGTCTGCGGAGCTGTTGTGATAGCAGATAAGAGGCAGAGACATGGAAAAGAAGGGTACGGAAAGGATGGCAGTGCTAAGAAGCAAAAGTTACCAACACTGTAACAGATGCATAAGAAAATGAGCATACTAAAAATTAAAGCATACTGAAAATAACCCATGCTGCGACTGCTTCCAAGTCATTTGAAAAATATTGCGTATTAAAGAAGATAACCCTTCCCTGGGAAGCAATTTCCAAGCAAAATAACCACAGCATATAATTCAGATATGTTTTGAGTATTTTACTAGTATCTGTCCAGCTACTCACCTCCAAAACAAGAAACTCAAAAATATTCAAACCAAGCGAAGATTGCTGATCTACTGCTAAGCTACTTTCGGAAATCCAATGTATAAAATAAGGGAAAGATGAATTAAAGCTGCTGTTTAACTGGACCACTGTATGCAGGATAGAAAGGCCCCACACAGAACCTGCTGTATGTTAAAGTGAGCGCATTTGAAGGTTCAGCAGGCCACGTACTTCAGACACAGCATAGACATTTCCTTCATCTGAGCGCCTCTAGTAATAAAGATTTAAAGTTAACAAGCAAGAAGTCAAGCGCTATTAGGACAGACGCTCAACAGCAGGCTTCGACGGCAGTATAAAATTAAGAACTCGAGTGTGAAACTGGTTGTGTGATGGCAAAGAAGATCAGAGAAACAACTTTGGTTTGGTCTGTTTGTAGTGAACACCAAATTCATTAGCACTTCTTTCATTACACACATAGGAATCAACCAAAGCAATTCATGACAGCCATATAACCTTTTAAAACTCTGATCTCTCTCTGAAGTGGCGCATGTACAAAGCAAGATTATGTGTGTTCGCGTACATGCAACATCTGCGTCTGGGTACCATAGACAGGTGCACATCCCGGAGCGGGGCCGCCAATGAGATGTTAGTTGGAGCTTGTGAGGCTGCGTCATGGAGTTACGAGCTGCATGTAAACCAGTAGCCACTTTTTATTGGTGGTAGGTTTAAATTAAACTACATTTGTGGATACAAGGATACACAAACTACACACATAAGAGGGGATGTTCCTAGTGTTTGGTAATGAATGACGCATTTGATAGCGCTCCAGAACCCTCCTTTTCTGTCAAGAGATTATATGGAAAACATTTGGCACAAAACAAACCATATGAGCTCATTAGAGCTCCATGAAATTTCCTCAAATGATAATGTAACTGTTCTTAGTACAAGAATAGAAAGAGAAATTTAAGAATATGCCAGATGTCACATTGCATCTTATGTCCTGAAATACTTGCTGTAAAACAAATTCTAGCCTTGGCAATATGCTATGCTGTTTGCTACTCAGTTTTAAACAAAACAGCATGCCATAAGAATGTATTTTCTCGATGCAAACAACTAACTTTGGAGAGAGAAGAACCTTCACACTTCACAGGAGAACTGCTTTGACTCAACGGTGTCGACTGCTTGTTGTGAGCCAGTGGGGGTAGGATGTTTACAGGCCAGCAGCACAGCCTCATGTGGTCCACCATTATAATTACACCCAAGGGCAGATCTTTTTCTCAAACAAATTAAAATGCAAACAGACCCCATAAAAAGCGCAGCGGATATCGAGTAAATAAGTGAAATGGGACTAGGGGTGCGCGTTAACCAAAATCGCTCACATACATCAGCATCAAATTCAGCACTTTCAACAGTTTTTCTGCCAACTTTACTAATGCTTTTCCTTTGTGTTAAAAACAGAGTCTTTATCGGCTACACTTAACGAGCACACACTCATGAGAAAACCTACGTCAGCACACAAAATACTCCATGAGAACCTGGAGCGAGTGGGCCACTGAAAAAAACCCGAGACTTTTGGGATTAAGAAAAACCAAGACAGAGGGTTGACTCAGATTAGAGTATAAATGTATCTTCTTGTACATAACTGCTACAACAACTCTAGGGAGTTTGCAATGTTTATCTATTGATCACCAGGCCAGTTCTCATCATCGTCATCATTATTGTTATCATCATCAGTAACTGCTCTGTTCCATAGGGGAGCAGTTGGTCAATGATAAGTGACAGAGAATGAAGGGAGCTGGAGTGAGCCACAATCAATCCTTCCCCTGGCCCAACGAGACTCATCGAGGATGGAGCAAGTTAATAATGATCCCCAATTAGGAGCAAAGAGCAGACACAAACATACACACATACACACAATGCTAATTCACTTTCAGTTAAATGATATGTGTGAAGTTTTGGCTATGTTTGATGGACAGGGACTTTTTGTATGACTCATACACCAGCTGACTGTCTACACACACACACACACACACAGCAGGTGACACGGGGGCAGAGCTGTAAGAACCAGCCCCCCAGCTGCTGTGGATCCACCTCCATCTGGAGGATGTGCAAGAAACCCCACATCACTGCCCCCTTGTCATCAACATCCGTGGTCACTTCACCACCATACACCCACCCTCCCACAAACCTCTCACTCAACGTGTCTGTCACCACAACTCCTCAGTGAGAGGTTTGTTATGCTAATCTAGTCTTTGGACAACTGACACTCTCTTGAACTGGCTAGTCATGAAAGAGAGTGCCAGTTCTGCAGTTCTGTGTCCCCCCCCCCCCCGTCCAACATGATTCCTTAGCTCAGTGTTTAACTCAGCTAATGCACATACAGGCTTACTTGCTCAGCTTCTAAATAAATTAGATTATCAGAAAGGATTAGCTGATGCCAATAGCAGTTGTAACAGTGGTAGCTTTCACAAAAAAAGATTTAAAATAGACTAGTACAAGGAGAGCGTCAAGTCAAGTAAAATGTCTCAGTTTCAGCATCTGATATGTTCTTTAAGTCATACTGAGAATAAAATATGGATTTATGATATTTGCATTCTGTTTTTTATTTACCTTTTACACAGCAACCTAACTTTTTTTGGAATGGGGGCTGTAGAGGTTTTCCATGATAATCGTTATTCACCTATGATTAACGATGAATGTCCGAACCTCAGTTTGCGGTTTGTAACAACTATGGAGCTGTCTCAAACTAACGATGCTCACCATTTAACACCAATATTGTCACAAAGTACATCTCAAAATGCCCTAATGCACAGTAAGTCATCAGGGAAAAACCTCAAATGTAAAAGAAATCATATTTTAAGTATTTCTATTATAGTTGTTGAGGAAGAAAAGAGTAAAAGTTGAACTGATAATATTCAACCTGATTGACTGTTTAAACTAAAGTTTGAGGCCCAGAAGAAGAACGTATATGAAAGTGCAAACACAGAAACACAAAGATGTGCTAAATTCTAAGTCAGAATAATAACCAAAGGTTATGTTTTAGTGTTTGTCATATTCCTTTAAAATCTAAGCCCTCCTGCTTTTAGCCAAACAACAGTGTTGAGCAATTTTTAATTTCCTAATTTATACAACAAAAGTACAAACAGCACAAAAATTATAAAGAGACAGAGAAACACGTATGTGTCCTAAACACAGAGGATACACAAATGATACACAAATGAAATTCTTTAGTAAGGAGACCTCAAGTGAACAAGTTGATCAGGCACAGTAGAAGTACAGCTGCTTTACATGGACCATTCAAATGATCTTGAGAGAATACTATTTAATTATACACTTATCATCGTGAGTGTCACTGTATGTGGATTTATCTGGAAAGCATCCCAGTCTTGTGAGCTTCAAGGGAGCAGAGGATAGGATTGGCAGTGTTGACAGACAAACCAACTGATGCCAGCCTCGGCTTGTACAAGCTCCTACAGGCTTTAGAATGACGTTCAAACTGTCGGTAAATGGCACACTGAAAACCTAGGCTGAGTTGATGTGGTAAAGATATGATTAGAGTGGTGCTGAAACGAAGCCTAAATGAGTAATTAGCTGAGGACTGGAAGATCTCGCAAACAAGCAAGATTAGCCTGGATGCTCACACTCCCATTGCAGTTAGACTCCCTTTTGCTTTCATTTGTGCCGATAGCTGACTTTCCCAGTACTGGGAAAAAACACAATGAAAGGTTTTTTAGGGCCTTTAAAGCCACCGTGCGTTACCAATGTGGCAGCCCACCATGGGAACACAGACACAAACCCAGGCATTCTGGGTAATTACTGCTAACGACCCTGCCACTTGTTAGCCAGACCTCCTATTTTTGCCATCGTTGTGCCAACACCCTGGGCCTGTGACATCAGAGCTTGTTTTGTTGTGGGTCAACTTTGCATGCGGACACTTTTAATGACAGCAGACAGTGGTAGAAGTGTGTGTGCACAAGCAAACATTGGCATGCATGAAGAACCAGAGCTGAAGTTAAGATGACTGCGTCTATGCAAGTGTTTTGTGTGTTCGGGGTAAGATGTTTAACGACTGAAACTCTACATGTATATCTGTTTGTGTGTGTGTGTGTATGTGCCAGGACACAGCAGGCTTGTGTATTTCTGAAGCCAAGACACTGGTCAAAGTGGAAGAGCAAACGCCAGCATTATGAGAAAGGAAGAAAGTGACAGTCTTCTTTTCTTTTGATTGCTCTGTGACCCTGCAAATGAGTCGTCTGCCAAACCTCAAGTGACACACGCAACATTCAAGCAGACACTTGTGTGTAAAATACACCATCTCACACAAAGGGATCTATTTTCTATCCAAAGCAATTCTAAATAAAAAATAAAAATAATTACTAAAGGAGAAAATGAGTTAACCACAAGTTTGACAGTATGGATTATCATTGTCTATTAGTCCTCAGTTTTTTCCTTCCACAGAAATCAGTTCTGATTCTCATAAACTGATCTCATCAACGCTTTTTTTTTCTTCTTTACACACGCACACAACTATGATAGAGCCCTGTTTGGGTAGGGTGCCATCTCCTGGTTGGAGCAAAGCATGTAACCTCATATGCCACCCAGAGATGAGGTGGGGGGGTGTCATCAGGGATGGCTTCTCTGAAATTTTCCATTGAGTGGTCCAACGTAGGAGGAGGCTGTCATCACATATCTGACTTAGCTTTTCAGGGCAACACTGTCAAGTTTTATTCTTGTTCATGGAGTGGACTGAAAAAAATATGTTGCATGTGTAATACAAGAGAGTAATACCGTATGCTGGAGAGAAGAAACACAGCGCAATTTGGTACTTATCTTTAAATGATTGGTAGAAAAATCTCAAAAGATATATTCTATATACACATATGTGTGTCTGTATGTGTGTGTGTGTGTGTGTGTGTGTGTGAGAGACGGCAAAGCTGGCTGCAGACACCAGAGGAAACAGGTAAATCATTGCTCATCTGAAGCCAGTAAAAACGGTTTAGTTAAAAGACTAGAAAGGAAGAACCTTCACAGGGGACTGCACACGCTGTGGGACTGTCTATAGTATGTAAACAATGTATGCGTGAGGAGAGTAACAGGCTTAAGGCTCTGATCTCCCTAACTGCAGTCGGTGTGTTCTGCAGACGCCAGCTAGTAAACACACAAAAATGGGCCAAGTCTGTGTTTGTATGGAAGAGGGCAGGAGGTACAGTGCACGTTGTGCACACATCAAAGATTAAGCGGAAAAATATGAAGACAGACCTCTGCATGCAAGAGTAAGCGGCCTGACATGGAGGAGTGTCAGGATGTAGAAAACCTTAACAGCATACTTGAATCAAAATATCTGTGTGTAGGTGTGTGAAAAAGAGAAAGATAGAGAGAGGAAGAGAGATGGACAGTTTTACTGCTATGTATCTCCTTCATGTCTTATCTCCCTCCTCTCGTCTCCTGTTCTCCATGTGAGGGCAGTTTCTCTCTTTTTTATGACTCTTTATCTGACATGAAAGGCACTAACATGGGATACCCGCCATTACGGCTCCATCAACATGAAAAGTCCTGACATGAGATTCTCCACTGCGGGCTTAGCCCATTAAGGACGACTGGTGATCCTGTGCTCTGTCACGAAGCCGTCAAAACTGGACAGCACCAACATAATGAGGACTTAAAACCTTAACCTTGCCTTTAAGACCCCCGGTCAAAAGCAGCAATAAAAATCTCATGAGGGCACCTACTGGCTGGCCCGCTCAGTAATTACAACCCATGTCCGACCACTAACCCAAAAGGTTCTATAGTTTAGAAATACAAAAGAGTGTGAGGCAGTTCAGAGTCAATCCTGAAGAGTCATAAGCCTAACAAATGATAGTTACTTTTTTCTAAATGAACAAATTAGCTGTGAATTTCTGCCTTTGATAACTTCACTAAAAATATATATATATGTATTTTATGTCTGAAAAGTCAAAGCTTATAGGAGCAAAATTATATTTTACTCATGGTATTCGGTGCCAATCACTTTTGAAAAGCACACTGACTGTGAAGACAAATATAGTGAATGTCAATGCAGGATTACAACTAAAGAAAAGAATTGGAACTCCAGAATTGGAAAATGCAAATTAATACAGTACTTTAGTTTTCAAAAATGTTAAAACCTCCATACAATACAGCACAAAGGCAACATGTCAAGGATATCAAAAACAAGAAAAAGTGAGAAATTGTTGTTTTGTTTTTTTTATTAAAATAATTTACCTGTATTCAAATTTATACCAGGAAGCAGCTGGCACTGAAAAAAGACTGAGACAAATGGAGAACTGTTCCCGTTTAAGCTCGTAATTCAAAGACTCAAAGTATCTTTTTCTTTTGATACTGACTGTCTATACACACATGCAATAAATGTGAGAGGGACCATCTGGCTTGCTCTCAACCAAGTTCCACCAGCCTCTGTGAAGTCTGGATCTTTCGGACCCACACACACACTCCTTTTCAAAGTGTATGATTATGCCCAAAAAATTACAATCTTTACAGTACTGCTTTTGAGTATTTTTATTTTACTTATATAAAGTAGCTTCGAACAATGCTAAGATACCAGTGCTTAACAGAAGATTGCAAAACACTGTTGGGGGAAATAAAGCCATCTTAATTGTTGACTCTCAAACCACCTTCTGAAGTAAAATTGTAATTGTTTTTAATTCCAAAATTGTCTTAAATATCTGCAGATGTTAATGTTAAAAAACAAAAGAAGTCACTCTTTGACAAATTTCTGCTCCATGGCACATTTCAAAACAGTTTTTCAAAGAAATAAAGTTAGGGGAGGAAGGTTGTCAGTCAAATACATTTTCGAAACAAGAGCTTCCTATAAAGGAAATTAAGAGAAGAAACTGAAGTGAACAAAAAAAAAATCATCTGTGCAGAACTAATGATGATTGGAGGAGGAACAAGAAAGTTGGCTTAAACGATTGTGTTTGCATTCATATCACATCGGACATATAAAATCATGATTCCTCAGTCAGCAACCTCAAACAGAGGAGCTCTGTTTTCTCAGAGATAGGCGGAGCTATTCACTAAAACCAAGGCATACAGGTAAACCAACATGGATATAACTCATCTTTCTGTGTCATGGTATATCTTCAAAAACTTGTTTGATATGTCTAAACTTTAACATGCAGCAACACAGCTCTAAGATGTGTAAAAGCACCTTGGAGAAGAAAGAAAAGGGAACCATGCTCAAAGTTGTCAAAGGGTTTCATCTGTGTGGCCAAGAAATGCTCAACTGCTCTGGGAATGTCTTTGAATGCAGTAAGTTATCTCAACAAACACTGCTGTGATGGCTAGAGCTTACAGAGTTGCTATTAAAGTGTAAAGTGGTTATCCTGAGAAATCAAAGACCTAATGCTTGTAGGAGTTAACTAAAAAATGTACATAAATGGAGGCTGTAAAAAAAAAGACAACACAAATCTAAGTTCTGCAGATATTATAGCAGCAAGACTCTGTAACAACAGTTTATCTTAAACTGGCCTGGAGGCTGAACAGACTTGTCACACACTGAAAGCATTTGGTGTTATCATTATCAGATTCAAAATACAACCAAGGAGGCCCTAAACGGAAGCTGAAATCCTTTATTACAC
>JBAMYA010000003.1:4798178-4843286 GCA_037176975.1 Arrhamphus sclerolepis
CCCGTCCCTGTTTGCATGTTGCATAGGGATATATGAATGTCATACAGGTCATACTATACAGTGACACTAAAATCTGCTTACTTGAGGATGCCATTTGGGCCTGTGTAGACTTCTATGACATTTGGACTAGAGGGTAGCATTGTGATAATCCGGTCAGCTTTCTCTGCAACCTCTGCAGGGGAGTCCATTACCTGGGTATCAGAGACATCATTTCCACACACACAAAACAAGCAAAAAACAAACAAACAAAAAAACACATTTTAGGCTTTAAACAAATGCTCTAAGAACTGATGGGGGTTTCAAGAAGTTAGACATTACACATAACACCTTACCTGGGCACCCAAGTCCTGTAGCTCCTTGCAAGATTCTGGGAAGACATCAGTGGCAATGACAGGGTAACCATTTCTTAACAGATTTTTGGCCATAGGAGTGCCCATGTTTCCCAGACCAATAAAACCCACTGGTGTCTTTGAGGCCATTGATCGTTTTGACACTAATGGACAAAAAGAAAAATAAGGGTCAGCCAATGCAGACTATGATTTTCCATTTCTGCAGGTCTTGCACTTGTATTTCAAATATGAAAAATGTACATTATATATATTTAGATAATGATTTTTTTTTTCTTTTTTGTCTTGGTGGGGGGAGGGGGATACATTTAAAATGAACAGCCATTCCAATTCAGTTCACAAAAATTCTCTCATGAAATGGGTCTCATACCCCTACCATTCACAGCCTTTTCTACAAGCTCAGAACATACTAAACCAATTGCAAAAGGATGGGGTTGGGCTTTCTTCAATGACTTATAATAATAGTCATTCACCACCATTCCGACTCCACCACATGCCATTTTGTAGATCTTTTGTTCATAAAGGTCTGGTTGTCTTTTTGCCAACATAACTTGCTTTGTTTCTCTGATTGGTTGCATGCCTCTTCAATGGCATCCAAAGACATTTAATTCTGCATCAGATGTCCCATAAAAATCAAAGTTGAATCCAAAAAAAACAAACTAATTCTAAGGAATAAGTTTAAAGAAGGTTGTCCAGGCCATAGAACCTAATAAAATGATTTTTAGTTTGTTTTACTGTTTTATAAAGTGTCATCATTCACTACAGACTTGTTCATCATTACATACAATAACAAAAAGCAGAACGTGAAAAATGCTAATAATTATAATGATATTATTATTATTATTATTATTATTATTATTATTAAGAAGAAGAAGAAGAAGAAGAAGAAGAAGAAGAAGAAGAAGAAGAAGAAGAAGAAGAAGAAGAATGATGATAACAATAGAAAAAAAAAACATTTGGTACTGGATTCACTATGGGTGTCAAGAGATATTTATTGGAACCAGAAGTGTAAAAAAAAAAAGTGGATCAGTGTATCTCTATTATATAGTGACATAGTCATGTTTAAGTCATTATCATGAGGGATTTTCTGACCTATTCAAAACAATGAACATATGGTTGCTTCTCAAACTACTTCATAAAAGAACCAAAAAGATATTTTTTTCCAAAGACAAAATCAATAAAATAAAATCAATAACACTGCATGTCTTTATTCTCTAACTTGCAAAAGACCTTTTAAGAAGTCTGGCAATTAACAGCTTCTGACTCAAAGCAACATCCATCCAGGTAGATATTTATTATTGAAAATGGATTAGAGCTGAATAATTATGCCAAAACAGAGAGTCGCATATATTCAAAAAAATGAATTTTTAATGTCAAAAGATAATCAGTGAAATAAATCAGTTGAACATATACTTCTTTCAAGTGGATATATACAGTAGCCTGATTTTCATAAGCAGATTTCAAAATAAACCTCAAATCATCCTTAGCACTAATATTTCTCTTTAGGAACAGCAACTACTCTGATTCAACATTGTATTGTGCTGAACTGAATGAGGTAAAATAATCAAACTGGCTATTATATTTCATTTTCCAGACTGCAAATTGCAGATCATTTGGTTCTCAGGTAGAGTTTGAGAGTAAATCAGGCTATTTCAAGCAGCTGCTGAAATGAATTTACAACAGCCATTGAGAGTGAATCAAAAATAGTCAACAGTATTTACTGATGATGATTCAGACCAAGGCTAATCAGTAGATCTGTGCATTAACCTGAAGCTTACTAGAATTTTTCGCCATCAAAAAACAGATAAAGAACAGCCATAGACAGGTATACTGAGACAGCCATCAGCTACAGTTAGCATTTGCTGCACAAGTACTTTACATTTCAGTTTGTCCATGTTCATTAAGGCACATAATGACTTCAGGAACACTGTGTCCAGGCTGAGACATTTAACTCTCAGGAGCAGTGGTTTAATTGTTTACACTTTCCTCTGAGGGCTAACCAGCTAGCTAACAAGCTGGAGTAGAGTTTCCTCCGCTGCAAAAATTCACCAACGAGGGGGGGGAAAAAAACAAACAACAAATGACAACATGAACGAATACGTTACCGAATGCAAATTCGACATGCTTATTCCACCGTAACCATATATTTCTAGACCCTTTAAAGAGCGCAGCCATGCTTCTCTCCTCTTGACCTCGGCGACCGGTGACAGCTGCTGTCAAGCCAGGAAAGCCGCACGCAACTGCTATGATTGACTGAGTTTTCAGCCAATCACAGCACCGGCAGAGTTTACGGAGCCAATAGGAGCGAGGGAAAAGGCTGGATATCCTGTGATTTAACTTCAAAGCACCCCTGCAGAAAATACTCGTATTACTTTATCTACTCTAGATGTGAAGGTGTCAAAACAGTAAATTTAACAATTCAGTTATTTATTTAGCTGCGCTGCTCCTTTAGGTGAGTGGTACACTATTCCAAACAAAGCAGATAATCTGAACAGTTAATGTGTGTGAAAGGATTAAATAATATATATTCGAGGCAGCAGTGATAATAGTGAAAATAAAATATTGTAAGTGTTTATAACATATGCTAACTTCTGGTTTGTCCTCTTTTAGCTCTCGCAGCATCACTGGTCCAGCTCAGCATCCCGGAAGTCCCAGCATCACTCACTGGTTCAGGAAGAGACGCGCTAAACCGTTAGAGCTCTGACAGCGGCACAAACATCGTCCTAACCGGCCGAAACTCTCTTCTTCACAAATGGTAAACACTTAAAAGGGGACTAAGCTCTTTATTTGTCACAGACGTAGCCTGTGTTGTTCACCTGGTGTGTCAGCTGTCCCGCCGGGATGATGGTGGCCTGTTGACGGGCTAATGCTAGCCTCCTAGCTGCCTCTGACGAGATAAACCTCAGGAAAGCTTCACACTTTCACACCACGGAGCTGCAATTTACCTGCTTTCGTCATATGTTCACCGTGAATTTGTCGAATCGCATCCGTGATGAGCCTTTTATGTTAGCTGAATGCAATCTTCGTGCAGTTGTGTCGTGGTAATATTTTTTTTTAAAGATTATTTAATCGCAGTTAATCCAGGGTTGAGTCATCAGCAGGTAATGCGGTGCTTCAGGGTTTGTTGTTGTACACCTGCAGACATCCAACCCTGTTTGTTTTCCTTTTTCTGACCACCATAGGATCAATTTGAGCAGTCAAAAGTCAGCTGCTCCTCTGCAGTGATGCTTCTGGTAGCCGGGGGGGCTTGTAAACCATTTATAATTCTCTGTAGCTGCTTAGAAGCGACCTAAAATGTCACCCTGCTCTTATGATTTGCGTACAAATCTGATAGTTTCATATTGATGATTTAAGAAATGTCTTGATAAATACTAAAACTGTGAACTTAATGCACTATTAGTACATCAGTTGTACAGATTCACTTTGATAGTTCTTCAGTTTTTTTTTGTTTTTTTTTAAGTTTTGTCACAAAAAGGAGGACAAAATTGACTCATACTTCTTTATGTGTAATAAATTAAATAATTGTCCTTCCTTAGGCTGCTGCAGCTTGGTGAAAGAGGAAACCTACATGTCATCATGGAGTCACCATCTCTGTCTTGACTGAAATCCTCCAGAGCCGCTGAGGACACAATACGCTGCAGTTTTCACATGCAAGGCAATGTTTGGTTGTTTGTTTTTCTGAAAGATGGGTACTTTGATGTTTGACTTGTAAGATATTGAATTCCACACGAAGATAGAGAGAGAGAGAAAGAGAGGGAGTCAAGTTTTAATATTCTAAAATATCCACACAAACAGTAAACTGCATTGGCTTGGCTTTGTTTTGTTTTACAGTAGCATTTGGTACTAATTCCCTGAAGTTTCCAATTGTCAGGAATCACAAGATATTACATGAGATTTCTTTTTAAACATGACTGGCTTTTGCCTTGCATGGTCGCTTAATGTTGCAACACCATAGCTTGATGAACAGGACAGTAAATCTACCTTAACCCAGAAAACTTATCATATCCTTTCGCTGTGTTCTCATTTGCCTTTCCCTTCTCTGTTACTGACATTCTGCAAACTTCTCTTTTCTCTTTTGCCATTTTCCTCTCACAGACAAATGAAGTGACCAAAACGGTACCATGTCATCATTCCAGGTGGTGGATTCATCGCCTGGCAGCAGCGTCAGCATCATGGAAACATCCAATTTTGCTCATGTCATCTTCCAGAATGTGGGAAAAAGTTTTCTACCCCAGGCCCCCTTGGAGTGTCATTACACCTTGACCCCTTACATTTCTCCCCACCCCAAAGACTGGGTGGGCATTTTCAAGGTACTGCATACACACATTTTCACCGCTCATACGTCAAACTTCGCAGATGAGGTGAAGTGTTTAGCTAAGCGTTTCAGTTTAGGACAAAATTTGAAGTAATGTGAGTAACTTTTGTTATAATGAGATACTTAGTTTTTTCAACTGTTACACAAGTTTTAGTGGCACAGATGGTGTGTTACGGTTTCATTAATTGGCCATAGGTTTGCACTTGGCACATTAACACATACATCCGCCCTCACATTAATGACTCTACTCTTCACTACATGCCTAAAACCTTACCACAAGCTTTGCTGTGGTGGTTCTGCATTCAGAAAGAGGAAGAGTGTACATGGTGGGCTGGTTGCAGTAGGTCTCAGTGGGGGAGCAGGCAAACATTTGGTGCTCTTTATGAACCACTCTGATTCTTATTAGGACCTCTTTTCCCTCACTTCACATGTTTGCTCCCCTCTGTCTTTCCATCAGCCTTTTCGTTGCTTCCTGCCAATCAACCTCCCCTGCCTCTGTCCTTCTCTTTTATCAAGGCCATCAAATCTCACACGTAATTAACAGGAAATGTGAACTAGGAAACTTAATGTCTTGTAAAGTCAAAAGACAAACATTTTATCGTTGTTTAAGAACTGACTTCAAATCCACCAGCTCAATTAAAAAGGAATAAAGATGCTGGGTTTATTTGGAAAAAGGACGATTGGAAAATGTAATTATGGTAATCCATGCTAATGAAACCTGTTTGATGTTTGGCGTGCCATGCCAGGGAACAAGCAGACCACGCTTCTTAAATCCTTTTTTTGACGTAGATGTCTGTCTTTTTTGTGTTAATAAAGGCTTATTTGATAGTCGCAAAACCTTAGCAATGAGTGTGTATTGCATGCAAAAAATTAGTTATCCAATTCCAGCATTCAGAGGTTGATTCGTTTGCGTTTTACAATCAATGATAAATAAATGTTAGTAATCAGGATATTAATTGTATTCTTTTTTTTTATTGTTTGGAAGCTTAATATAATTTTTTTTCTTTCTTTTTTTGGGAGGCTTTCCTCCCAGAGGTAAAATCTTTGCACTAAGATGACTCAGAGTAAGATTTCCTTTCTTACATTCAGAATCTGTATTACCTGAGCGTGAGACTGAGTAATATAGGTGTGTTGTGAGAATGACTCAGATGGCACCGTTTAACTTGTGTACAGACGCCCCCTAGCGTCTGTAAACGTTTGTGCAGCACAATGATATGGAACAAACTTGTTCCAAAAGGACAATGCCCCCAAGCAGTACTTCCATGTCATGTATACACAGTAAACAGCAGCATTGTGGTTTCTAAACAAACTTGTCATGTTTTCTTTTATGAGCTGTTTTACTTGAAGCCGTTTTTCTGACCATCATCAATAAATAGGTTTTTAACCTATGCACACGTACAAAACCCCTTGAAAAGACCGTTTATTAAAGACAGAATTGAAGAAAGAAAAGCTGTGAGGTTTTTAGTTCTGGCATGTTTGTTGGGTCGACAGGGAGAAACCCGTTGTGTGAGTGTATAATTAAAGTGTCATCGTGCAGTCCCATCACTCTTTGGCTGAATGATTGATAGCTGCTTTGCCTGTGATTACTTTATAACATCACTCCTGTGTTGGAATGCTGCACCGCGCCGAAACAAACGTCAGTCAACCTCACTCTGCAATTAGCAGAATTATTGATGTCTTTTCTGTCTTAAGCAACGACACGTGAGCACACACGCAAACATGGCAGGAGGTCGCTTGGGCTTTGTTTCTCATACTGCTGTACGTGGAAAGAATGTTCTTGGCCCAAGTTTTCACATTGACTGTTACCATTTGTTCGGTTCGACATTATACTCCGTATAATAAGCTGATGCGTGATCCTCTGCAATTACTTTTGAGGCAGCAACATTATCACACCTGAAACTTCCTGACAAATGTTTTGAGAAGTTTGCTTGATGTACAAAGAGCTTCCAAATGCTTTGGTAGGGATTGACTTATTCTTTATTCTTATACCTCACTTGTAAATCTAGCTACACTTGTTATTGTTTATTCAAATAATTATTTACAGAAATTGTTTTATATGATTACAAACATGTTGGAATTTGTTTTGGGGGGAAAAAAGAAGTCTCATTTAAAATTCAAGAACTCACATTGTTTTCTTTGTCCCCTATTATTATTTTTGCACAGAATAATAAACCCGCTGCTTAAACTGTAGTACTATGTGATGATTATTACTGTATGTGGAAGCTATCAGTAAGATATATTTTCACCTTGCGTCACTTTCTCTTTCCTTTTTTTTTTTTTCTTGCTCCTGTCCCTCCCGTGGTTACATGTGCCACCGGTTCACTCATGTCGTGAACTCACGTTAAAAACATTTGAGTAAAAGTTATGCGTGAGAAGCCGGAACAGGGAACCATTTACCATGCAAGATCTGACTAATGATATCTAACTAATGATCCCCTCTGTCATCTAACCACTCATGAATTTGAGGAAAATGAAGGTCCCTTCATACATTGTGTAAAATAACCCTCCTCCTTTTTTTTTTTTTCTTTTTTTTATTACTTTTCTTTTTTTCTACCTCGTCTTGTTTGCTTTTGGGTTGCAGCCACTTCCCTAGTCTGTGCATGTGGAAACACAAAGTACAGCCCTCCCCTCCTACCCCATTCTCACACCTTTGCTGCCCCTCATTTTTTGAGAAGGACGTTCATAGAGGAACGAGGGTACCTGGTTTCAAATGTTTCCCCTCTTGCCTTGAATTTGATAAAAAAAAAATGTCTTCTAAAAAGTCTAATACTTCTAAAAATTATAAAATGCCATCTGACTGTTAACCATACTCATTAAAGGAAGTGTATTCTGGAATTTCAGATTGTTCAGAGTAATATATGCAGTACTTTTTCTCCTGAGGGTCTATTTTTTTTTTCATTGTAGATTTTCATCTGTGCTCATGCTCTTTCCTTAGGTGGGTTGGAGCACAGCCAGGGATTACTACACCTTCCTTTGGTCTCCAATGCCTGAAAACTATGAACCAGGAAGTACAGTGCACAGGACTGTGGTGTTTCAAGGTACACTATGTAAACCACTGTAGAGACCCAGGGTATTCCACAGTAACTCCTCCATTTTACAGTGCATATAAAAACCAGCACTTTTATTTAATAAGGGAACATAACCGCAAACAGCGGCCTGGGACCCAAGCACCTCTCAAACCACACATACACACACACACACACATACACACGTTGAGGGTCTGAGAACTGGTTTTACTGGACCTGGAATGGTCAGATATTACACAGTGAAAATATGAGAGCATGCTGTGGTGTGTTAGGAGTCAGTAAAACCAGTTGGCTTCTGGATATTCTGCACTTACTCCCCCTGTCTCAGAGAAACAGACACAACGCTTGAGTGTGGCAGTCCAATTAGATATCTTTGTGTAACTATGAGCTGTTTGCAGTGTCAGCATTTATAAATGATGTGTTCAAGGACATGTTGTAAATTTGTAACATGAGACCAGTTAATTGATTTAATATTTAAAGTAAGTTTTGGGTTGTTTTTTTTTCTGCTGTAGGTTATTATGTTCCTAAATCCGACGGGGAATTTTACCAGTTCTGCTATGTGACTCATGCTGGCGATATCAGAGGGGCCAGCACACCCTTCCAGTTCAGACCAGCCACGCCCACCGAAGAGCTGCTCACTGTTACTGAGGACGACAGCAATTCAGACATACTGGTTGTGACCACTAAAACCGGACTGCTTGAGGTAGACCACACTGCATCAAGACTTTTGTTTTTTATTTTTATTTTCTTTCCGGTCTTTAGATCAGACAAAGATGCCAACCGTGAATATTGACCTGGGCACCTTGCGTGACTTGATGTCCTGTTAAATTATTGTGTGTCCATTTTATGCTCTATATGTCATAATTCAGATGTTTGATTTTAAACTGAGCACAAAAAGTAAGGTCATTTGTGTTTGGTAGATTTATTTGCTTCTTGGCACCATCCTAGACCATTAGAAAGCCTGGTTATTTCCCTTTTGAAATGCTTCACATTTGTAAGGAACATGCATTTGTGGGATGAGAAGCAGAACTGACAATCAGGTGTCTGATTGACACCTGACTGTCAGCATCTGTGAGCTTGGGCTCCGCTGTTGCCATGGTGTTACAACTCAGTAATGTAGTAACTGACAAAGTAAATTACTTCATGGCACAAAATTGAAACAGTCTAAATTGTACATACTTCTACAGCTTTGAAATGAGAGTTGAGTTGAAGAATGTGGTGCTAGATGTGGAGCTAGCTGCTAGCCTAGCTCCCCCAACTCTCCAAAATAAGAGCATTGGGCCTGCTGTCTGCTGCAGGCACTAACTATTACATAATAATGAAAGTATAAACAAAGACAAAATATTGCTTTTAAGGCACTTTCTCATCTTTTCTTCTTGTTTTCCGCTCTCCTTCTGTCCGGCAGCGTGTGGAAGAAGCACAGCAGGAGCGTAGGGAGCTGCTGAAGGCCATGCGCCTCCTGCAGGAGGAGAAACAACAGCTGCAGGAGGAGCAGAAACGACTGGCCAGGGAAAGGGAACAGGAGAGGGAGACATGTTGCCTGCTGCGGACACATAACCAGGTAGGAGAGTCGGAGGTGTGGGGAGAGAGTGGTGTCAAGAATGAAAGCATACATGGAGACACTGGGTTTCATTCATGAAACCTGAGCAGGAGAGATGTGAGCGTAAACTATGAGCAGTGGGGAATTTGCGCGAGTTTTGGCATTTATCAAAATGTTAGTAGTTCTGAACTTTTCTTGGCCACAAATAAAATCTTCTCCTGCTTCTGAACATGTGTAGCATGTGACAGGCTAAGGCTGTCAGTTTCTGACGTTAACGTTTATATGCACCGTTCTTCTCACACTAGAGGCCTACTTTTAAACAATGAGTTTTAAACCTCAGAATACATTAGAAATATAACGCGTTTATCTTTCCACATACAGTATTTAAGCTTCAGATTGTGTTTTTTGAAGCGTTGGTGGGTTGATTAAATGGACATGATCTGTTGATACACACCCACACAATAACTCAGGCTGTTGTATGTTGATGTTTTTCCCATCCAAAATCATATCAGACCACTTTTACTTCACCTCTTGAATACTTAACTAGACAGAAGTCGCTGCATTACACATCTACATTATGTTCTGGTCTCAGGGAAGGAGCCGTGGTCCAGTTTGTTTGTTTTTGTTTTGTATTTTTTTAAATCTCCACCCTCGGGTCTCACCAGGATCATTTCAGAAGTAGAGTTCTTGTCAGCGCTGCCTCGGGTTTAGCTGAGGGTTTTTAGATCACAGGAAACCATACGGTGGTCTTTCCTTTTACATATTATGTGGTTGATCCTGGGCAAGGTTTTTGCTAATTAATTGCTTTTAATTTAGGTCTTAGCATAGGCCATATAGGTGGTCGCCGAGGGCGCCATCTGCTGGAGGGGGCGCCACTGAAAGAGATAAAAAAAAAATTTAAAAATGATGGTAATAGTAAGCCACTACTGACATTGTTTCCTTGTGCTATGCCTTCAGAAATAAAAAAACGATCAATTACAGAACACAGCTACCACTCCCTCGCTGTCTCTCACGAATTGATTTATGGTGGTCCTGAACCTGTCCTCCATTGCGGAAGAGCAGGGTGGGGCGAGTTATCAGGTAGCAGTTGTGTGAGAGATGTCAACAAGAACAAGTTATATATGTTTGTTATAGCTGTCATCATGAAAACGGCATCCAAACCATCAGGTGCAGCTTTTAGAAAGAGGGGGAAAAAAGAGGAGGAAACGGGGTTCCAGTATCGTCCTATTTTGTGTTTTTTAACATTAAAACATTAACATCATTAAAGGGACAGTTTTTCTTTATTTACTCAACCAGATATGTTGACAGATTTTCCACTAGTTGGACTCAGTGATAAAATAAATAAATGTGAACTATTGTCATAAAATCTCAAATTTCATAAAAACATGACCTTTATCATAAAATTGGGATTTTTCCTTTTATTATAAAATCACAGATTAAAAAAAAAAAGCAAACGTTATCATAAAGCGTTTGAAAGATCAAGACTTTTTTTTTTTCCTCAACATCCAAGATTTTTTTAATCAAACACTCACAAATGTCACAAAATTGTGACTTTTCAACCTAAACTACCATTCGTTGGGGGGGAATATAAACTTTTTGTAACATTTTGACATAAAATTACAAAGGTAATAGAAAAACCTTTTGTCCTAAAATCACAATTTTTTGTTATAAAAGAAGTAGATTTCACAAAAATTACGAGTTTTGACAAAAATGTTCAACTTTAGTGGTAAATCCTTTTCCAAACATTTGATAAGTCATAATTTTTACCATGCACCAGCAGCATTCCACCTCAGTTATTCCACTTTTTTTCGTCTGCACTGGATCAAAATAGGCAGTCGCATTGAAATCTACACGCTCTTACGGGCCAAATAAAACGCAGCGGCAGACCAGATTTGGCCTGCAGGCCTTGAGCTCGACACATGAACTGTCTAATTTTATTACAAGTTATTTTATTTTAGTGATGCATAATTACAGCTAGATAATGTATGTTATGTTGAACACATCAGATATGTAGTTTGGGCGGTGGCAGCGCGAACCATAATCTCGCCTTGGGCACCAAAATGGCTCAAGCTGACTCTGATTTAGGTTTTACCCCCCCACCTGAGATGTTTGGAATTCACTAAGCTTCACACTTTCTTACGAAAAAGTCAAAGTGTTATCCAGAGTTCCTGAATCCAGAGTAGACTTTTAGTAAGGAGGTGATTTATGTCCAAATCTACAAACAGATTTACAAAGTTTTCATCTATGATACCTATTATGTACATGAGTGTAGCTTTAGCTACATAAATAATTACAGTTTTGAATCTAGAGTATTTGTACAACATTGAGATTGAGGCAAAACCAATTTGTGTGTGTTTGTGCATGTGTATTTGTTTGAAAAATGTGTTAGTGTGTATGTGGATGGACAGGGGGTTGCACATAGGCATGGAGCCGGTTCCTCACCATTGATCATAGCGCTGAAAACTTCAAAGACCTACATTTATGAATAATCTGTGTCTGTGTTTGACAGACACACAAGGAATGTATGTGTGTGTGTGTGTATGTGTGTGTGCGTGCGCGTGCACATCAGTCCCTCACTCCTTCTTTAACGACCTGGCCCACTGGGCCAGAACGGAATAGGGACACAGTTTTCCTGTGCATCTGGCGTCAGGGACGATGCCATCGCAACCACAGAATGAACAAACATGACGTCAAACGCGCACACGCTCGTACACATGCACAAAGTGTCACACTAGCATTCAGTTTCTGCACCACAAGGCCTCTGTAATGTGCATTCACACATGCATAAGGACGCACAAACACAAACACACTCATTATGCCACCCGCTTGCAAAGCCTTTTAGTCTGCGTGTGGAATGAGAGGAGGGTAGTCCGCAAAACCGCCTGTCTGAAAAAAGAGCCCTGCCCAGCCTCAGGGACAAACACCACTCAGTCACGCGATTCAGTGGCCACCACTTTCTTACTGTTTTCTTTCTGTGTGTCTGTTGGTGTTCCTTTTTAGGGTTTAAAGTTACTTGATTGACTTTTTTAAATAAAAAATTTATCCATTCAGTTTAAAGAGCATTAAAAAACTCCTGAATTGAATTTCTTTATATAAAAAAAAAACAACACAAAACAAAATAAATTGAAAACCTGTACCCATGTCATCTTTTTCCTTCTTACCAGGACGAGTGTGATTCAGATTTAAGTGTTTTATGAGTTTCTCATTTGATAAACAGTAGCTTGGCAAACACAACTCAAGGAAGCTCAGTATTAGTAGGAGAGGGGAGTTGGCAGTAAGAGGTGAAAGACTGAAACTTGCCAAGAGTTTCGAGTCTGAATCTAGTCTCATATCGCCCCCTAGTGCAGCTCTGTGGCCTAGGTTCTCAGTGAGAGCAGGCTGCTTTGAGTTAGTGTACTGGTCTTTTTTACGAAGGACAAAATCGCCATAAATTAAATGGTAATACACGCACACACTGTTATTACCGTGCTGCTTTTCATTCAACGGGCATGTCCATCTGTGGATATACGACTTGTACAAGTAGGTGTGTGTGTCTTTTGCCAGAGCATTTACAGAGGGTGCGTCAGCTCGTGGTGCTCTGATGAAAATATCCTTTGAGTTTAACATGAAAACATAAGTACATATTTTGTGGCTGCTAATTTTACGACTACACTTTTTATAAGGTCTTTATGCACTGCTAAAGTGCTTCCCCAAACGCCAGCCGTAAAAATCATACAACAATCTACACAGAGCCAAGCCCAGAGGGAGACAGGTCTGAGAATGTAGCGGCGTGCACACGTGCACTCTATCTGCATTGGACTGATTGTTATGCTCTGGACCAGCTGTCTATATGTCCTTGAACGTGTAGCTGTGTCTGTCTTTGTGTGTGTGGGCAAGAAGGAGATTGTAAGCATGTGTGTTTGTCCTCTCTGTTGTACGTAGAATGACAGCCGTGTGCAGAGGTATGTTGCTCTGTCACAACCAATATTAGCTCTGGGTGATTTAAAGTCTTTCACTGCTGATTTGCAGCAAGTTCAAACAAGGCATTTCCTCAGCAGGCACACCACATGGAGAAAACGGACTACATGTGATCATTTGTGTATCACTAGGAGTTTGTGTCAGGTATTTGGCGGTACAAAAAATATTACTTATACGCCGCACTTGACAGCACTTGACAGCACAAATTCAGCAGCTTCGCATGCTGCATATGTGTTTTACATCCAACAAGTCTCACAGAAGTCACAATTTGTAACTACACATGTACAAATGACAAGAAAAGGCTTCCAAATGCCCAGAGGGGGAATTCATACTTTAAATTTCTCTAGATCTATGCTGGGAGAAGCTCTAAGATAACCTGAAATGTTACAGATATATAAAGTTGAGGCAGTTAAACATGTGCAAAGGTTATTGGACCAGGCTAAGAGTTTCAACAAAAACAGAAAGATCATGAAAACAGGTTTTGCCAAGAGTGTTGCATAAGAGCATATCAGACAAATACAGACCTGTGTGATCTACAGTATATACACGCGACAGTTCAGACTTGCACGAAATATCAGAAATATCATCTTGCATAGATTGCATGAACTTATTGTGTATTCTCTTTCTCCCAATGTGTAGTTGAGCCCCCTCCCTTTCTCCTTGGTGTGGATTTTAACATTGAAAAAGTGTATTTGTCATTCATTTACCTATATTTCTTAGATAGTTATCTTTTTTGTTTTCCATGCATGAACATACTGCCTTCTGATTTAGTTTATATAGGTATATAAATAAATACAGTAAATGTGTGTTAGGGAGGGAAAAAAAAAACATGAGCATGTTGCTTCCGCTGCTGTGATTGGCTGCCTCTCTGTCCCGTAAGGAGCTGCTGCGCTCGTCACAAAGTCTGTCAGAGGAGCGGGAGGAGGTACGGAGGAGACTGACTGAGGCCAAAGACCGGGTCCGCCAGCTGGAGGAGGATCTGCTGGGAGTCACCCAGAGAGGCATGCAAAAAGAGACAGAGCTGGATTGGTGAGTGGAGAGGGCTGACATGTAACCATCAATTTCCTGGAAGATCTGACATTTTAATGAAGAGTGGGTTAATGGAGCTGTCTGTCTGTCTGTTTCATCAATATCTCCATTAATTCACCGATCTTAAAAGCCTGCCTAGGTGGACAAATTCAGATTTGAACATCAGCCTTACAAATGTTATACTTATGTGGGAGACATTTAATTACACACTCGGCTATCATATCAGAAACAGATTTTAGTGACATCTTTCACTGACGTCCTCTTCTATAAGAGACAGAAATGTGTGCAATTTGTAATTTTTGTTTGAAGTGAATATTTCCTCTCTAAAGTTGACAAATGGTGATTAAACACAAATTCTGTCTTCTATGATGGTGCAAAAGAGCTTTGGACTATTTTGAGTGTCCCCTGCCTCTTTGTTTTCCAAACAAAGAGGCAGGGGTTGAGTCCAAACCCTCT
Organism: Arrhamphus sclerolepis; assembly: GCA_037176975.1. Taxonomy (NCBI): domain Eukaryota; kingdom Metazoa; phylum Chordata; class Actinopteri; order Beloniformes; family Hemiramphidae; genus Arrhamphus; species Arrhamphus sclerolepis. The sequence goes on from JBAMYA010000003.1 coordinate 4,812,849, forward strand.
CTCATACATTCACCTCCTCCAATTCTTCCAATGGGAATCCCAAGGTATGGCCAGGTCGGCTGAGAGAGTCCTCCTCCCAGTTGGACATCCCAAAAACTCACCTCCCAGGGGCCAGCATCCAAGAAGCATCCCATCCAGATTCTCAAAACAGCCCAGCTAGCTCCCCTTGAATGTGGAGGAGCAGTGACTCCAATTGGACCCCTTCCCAACAGGCTGACCTAAGGGAGAGTCCAGGCACCCAACAGATAAAACTAACTCTAGCCTCTTGCATGTACCAAACAGATGATTTGGACCTGTACAGAGGAGGGATGGTGAATATATCAGTAGAAAGGTGATGAGGTTTGAACTACCAGGCAGGAGGCCAAGAGGAAGACCAAAGAGGAGATTTATGGATGTAGTGAAAGAGGACATGAAGTTACTTGGTGTGAGAGAATAGGGTGCAGAAGATAGAGTTAGATCAAGACGAGTGATTTGCTGTGGCGATCCCTGAAGGGAAAAGCCAAAAGGAGTAAAAGAACTATGCGCGATCTTGTTATTTCCATCACTATCCACTGTCTGTGACCACAGGTGAAGGTACAGACATTGATCAAGAGAGCCTTGCCTTTTGGTTCAAAGCCAGGTCAGAACCTGCATCTGTCATCCTGAATCTGAAGTTTAACGATCGGCTCGACTTTCTTCTCCAGAATTCCTGCATCGTTCTAAACAGGGAAACCGAGGAGTTTGTTTCTGCTGTGATTAGAACACACCCTTCAATCCTTCTCTTGATAAGAGGACCAGCACCCCAGTGCAGTCCACGCAATGTCCACCATCTGCCCCCAGAGCCCTGCCACGCAGAGATTTCCTGACTACCTCGGTGAATGGATTCATAATATTTAATGTAACGTTATTAAAGACTTATTTTTAACCTTTCAGTCTCCGTGACCGCTTGAAGAAGCTGACAGTGGAGCGAGACAGTCTTGAGAACCAGCTGAAGAACGAAAAGGACGAGAGAGACCTTTATAAGGTGACAAAATCTTTCCTTGTCAAAGGGCTGATGGAAATTGTGTGTTTCTGTCTTTAGACCGACTGGACACACACTATTTCTCTGCTTTGGCACCTGTTTTAGGCTCACCTGCGCAGCACCGAGCTGGAAAACACAAAGCTGAGTGCAGAGCTTCAGATGCTGAAGGCCGTGGAGCTGAACAGGGAGGTGACCATTGCACAGTTCCAGGAGGAGCTGGAGAGGCTCAGGGTTTGTGTTGCCCAACGAGACAGTCTGGAGAAGGAGCTGCTGGCCCACAAAGCTGACAAGGTAGCAGAGGTTTCTCATTTTGTCACCGACAACACTGAAATCAAAACACTGAAATATGAGTACTCTCTATATGCCTTTAGGCAGAGCTGGCCCGTGTGTGCGAGCAACTCCGTCAGGCTGAGGAGCAACTACAGGCCTCCCGACAGCAGGCCTCCTTACTCGCTGCAGAGCTCCGTGACTCCGCCAGTACCCGTGACCACACCATGACTGAACTGTACCGAGCCCGGGTAGAGGCCGACAAGCTCCGTGCCAGTCTAGCTGATGCTCAGGCTGAGTGCCAGCGCATGGAGAGTCAACTAGACCGTATGAGGAGCACTGCACACCAGGAGGTGGTCAGTGTCCAGTTTCCTTTCTATCTTTCAGCCAGAACTGAGTCTTTAATTTCTTTCAGGCTTAAATTTTCTTCATATAGTAGCTTTTCATTTGAGACTAAATTAGAGCCGTGGGGATTCAAACAAAACAAAAGGATACATTGACCAAATTGTATTTGCTTTTCTGTTGAGCTTTTTGCCATTTTGAGAAAACACTCTTTTTTTCAATGAAATGAAATTCTCACCTGGTAATTGACTTTATGTTTTTAACTGGTATACAAAGCAAATATGTGTTTGTTTAATTTCATTCTTTAATGCCCTTCTACTTGCAGGGTGTTGGAACCAGTGGGGATATGACACCCAGCATCATGGTGGTGTCAGAGGCAGAGGCAGAGCTGCAGAGGGAGGTGGAGGAGCTGAAGCTACGTTTGCACATGGCCGCTGAGCACTACAAGGAGAAGTACAGAGAGTGCCAGCGCCTCCGCAGGCAGGTGGCCAAGCTCAATACGACCGAGTCGCAAGGGGTAAGAACTGAAAATGACATCCCAATAGCTGCCACTGCCTATAAGAGCAGCTCTAATATTTCACTGATGTGTTTGTTGATACTTTGCAGGAGTCAAAGAGAAACGCGTCCACTGAGACGACACAGGAACCACTGACTCCCAGTCCAGAGTCACCCACAGATGGTAAATGTGCAGAAGTAAACATGCATACAATTCATTATATTTTATTTAGAAGAGCCTCTTTTTTTCCAAGACATGTCTTTCGGAAGACTAATGGTGCCAAAATTTGTTTTGGTGAATAAAATATTTGTGTATATTACAAGACAAACTGAAAACAACCGAGAAGAATTTTTTTTTTATCTTTTAAAGTAGCATACATATTAATTTTCGAATGCCCATCTGAAAAAAAAATCTAAATCTAAAATCAATAGAATAAAACATTTTCAAATATGGTGCACATCAAGACCATAATCATATTTCGAAATGAATGCAGAGTCCATCTGATGCAGGGGAGGCGTGCTGTCTCTGTAATTTAAGCTGATCAGCCTCTCTCTAAAGTCTGAGATCAAGCGCTCTGCGAGACTTGTCCTGCCCTGCATACATGGTACATGATGCCACATATGTTGTTGCCGCGGCCCAGGCTGGCTTTAAACTCAGAGGTAGGTATGTTCACCTCTGGCAGCTTCCAAGGCTTTCAGTTGAATAACAGCCTAAATTATAGGTAGTCCTTCATTTCTTTTCTCAATCACATAATCGTGCACCCTCCAGTCAGTTTCTTGGAAGCAGCCAGTGAAGAGAACACACTGGGTTTTCTTTGGATGAACGCTTTGTATGATATAACTTTGTTCTTTGACAACTCTGGATTTATCATCATCTTTCAGTTAGCATCAAAACTAGTTTTTCTATGATTGTGCACATGTTGTACTTTTGAGAAGCTCTTTTAGGTTTTTTTTTTTTTTTTCCCACTTTCAAGTAACCTGGCACTATAATAAGTTAATGTTTAAGGCTTCAATCTGAAGGGGCACATTCAGGCCTCTGATGCAAGTTGTGCAGTTGATGGCTGCGCCACTATAAGTACCGTATTTAAAAGTTTCTATATAGGACGTATAGAGAATATAGGACAGCCTACTTTCTCAGATACATTCATTGGGGGGAAAAGTGTTATTATTCAGGTCATTGCTGCATATCTTTTCTCCCAAAGGAATTTATTCTCAAACACTTAAGAATAAACAACATAGCTATAATTTACATGGATATCTGTTCAAATATGAATGTTCTACTCAACATCAAATCAAGGTTTGCATGCCTGATCAAGTTTTGTAATCCTTTATGTGTTTTTTTTATATACATATATATCCCAAAATCCAAAAGGTGAAGCTCATTCTTCAGAAATGTTCAAAGCTCATTCTTGAAACCAGTAACATGAGTGGATATGTATAATAAAATAACTGTTATAATCATATTCAAATGGCAACTGCCAACCACCTTAAATCCATTAAACAGTGGTGACTTTTCAATGGATCATCCTGTAAAATCAACACAGTGTGCAATTATATAAATAATACAGTTACACTGCACTCATTCAACTGAAATGTACAAAATTAATGACTTCTTTTTGAACAGGAAATATTGCTGCTGCAGTCCTACAAGAAAGCACAGCCATGGAAATCACTCCCGAACTGCAGAATTCCACATACACTGATGCTCCCATCATCCTAGAGATGGAGAAAACGGTGAGGGAGGAGAACACTGAGGTAGAGACTCAAGAGGAAGTGAAACAAGTGGAAGACCTTGCAGAAGAAAACAAAGAGAGTGAAATGGATGAGAAGAAGGAGAGCTTGCCAGAGGAGAGCCTGAAGATGACGAGCTGGGTAGACGTGGGCAGCGAGAGGTTGTCCGCTGGAGAGAGCAGCAGGGAGGAAACTGCACTGAAGGCAGAGGACGTGAGGGGTGGTGTAGGGGAGCAGGGGCTGCTGGAGGTGGAGGGGAGGAGCCAGGAGGAGGCAGAGAAGGAGCAGACGCGCTCAGTGGAGGCGGAGCTTGCATTGATGGAGGAGAAGTGGAAGGAGCAGTGTGCCATCAACGAGACACTGAAACAGCGCTTAGCCAATGAGGAGGAACGATTCAGGGTGAGATACTTCTACACACACATGCACTTGGTGTTGGATGATGTGGGATTAACATTGTTGCACATTCCTCATCAACAAGGTCCCCGCTCCCAAAGCTGTCACTCCTGTCAGATAAAAGTGTTTAAATTTATCTTCAAGTTTAGGTCCTCCATGTTCATCCTCATCCTCCAAGCTTAAATTATTTTCCCCAAAATAAGAAGCTGGAATTGTTTCTGAAAATTACTACAATCACACATTTAACCTGATTAAGCAGATTACTGCCACTTGTGTTTGGACAGTTACAAGCCTCAGTTTAAGGTTTACATCAAGATAATAGGACATTTATTTCCAGCCATCCATCATTTATACCCACTTATTCTTATCCTACCAGGAATTTTTAGTTGGAATTATGAACTAAATTTTCATAGTTGTAGGAACAATGCCCTTAAACATATTGTGCCAAAATAATAGGATAGGACCCCTCCTCCCCCACAGCTCATCATTGCTGTGGTCTTCCTCTTGTCTTTAGTCTGTCCTTCAACAACTGGAACGCAAGTACACTTGATAGATTTACATTGTTGTCTCACTGACGGTGTGATCAGATAATTGATTTGTATTCCACCTCTTCCCCTGGAAAGTTCTTTACTTTCTTTGGCCATTAGCTTTAGAGTGTTTTCTTTCTGAATGATGAAATGCCTGTCATAGCTACCACCATTTAACGTACGGGTTCGGTCAGGGGTTGTTCTTTTTTCAGCACCCTTTTTTTTTTTGTTTGTTTGTTTTGTAACCCCACTGACATCAGTTGTGATTGAGTCTGGTTTTAAGTTCCATCTGTTCACCAGTGGGACTGTCACTATTTGCTGTAATGTTAATGAAACCAAACATTTGAACAATTCCTCTGAGCAGCACTTGGAAACAGTGAGAAGGAAAAACTCTCTTGTAACAAGAACCAACTTCTAGCAGAACCAGATGTGACTTTTAAATGCTTAAGAGAGTACAGTAGAGGTGCTGACTAACCGCCAGAGTCAACAATTGATAACTTTGTGTAACTAGAAGACACAATTCCTGGAGAATTTGTTAGGCTTTCTGGAATTGCCTGCAAGTATTCTAATGCTTTTCCAAAATATGACTTAGTTAGTTTCCTTCAGCTCCTTTTAAACAGGTGACTTAGGGAGATTCTATAGTTTAAACTTATCGAAATTACACAATTATTTATTGACAATTATCTTTCAAAGTGCAGTAATGTCTTTATTTGTCAGGTGTCTGAGTTATGATCATTAGATTATTTTTTTTACACCCTTCATTGCTTTTTGTTTTTAGGATGTTGACACTTAAACATTTTAAATTGCATCTTCTATTTGTGCAAAATCTAATCTGCCGCTCTGTTGGAGGAAGGAGTCACACTAGCTGTGTCGCTGTCACACTTCTGTCTGTTACCTCATAAAATGATGAGGTTTCTGCTTCTTATTGTACACATAGTAACAATGTGCAATAACAAAGTAACAATTTGCAACACGAAAAAAAAGTGCAAGACTTAAATAAACGACTCCAAAATGAACACATGAGATTATGACCGATTATTTCAGTAAGCAGAATTTTGGTTTTAAACAAATTATAAATTATACACCAGTCATTTCATTTTGAGTGTTTTAACTGTTCCCTTATGTTTTTTTCTAAATGGTGTATGCTTGCTCAGTTGCTCAAAACACCGTTTTTGGCTCACAGTAATCAAACTTTACGTCACCTTTTTGGCAATACATGTGGTAATAAAGTATGATGATAAGGTATGGTAAACATTTACATGCGGCAACAATACAGTTGATAGTCCTGTCATATTGGGGGGGGTTGCAGAACATTGTTGTTTCTTCTCAATAATGGACATAAAATAGGCTATTGATTGCCCCCAACAATAAACCAACGCTTCTTACATTCCATTCAACAAATATCAGTTATTATGAGTGTACCATCTAAATGAAAAGGTATTTTTCACCCTTTAATGAAGTCGGTATTAATTGCATACATGTAGACATGTTTTGTGTTCTTGTTCTGGACATTGCATCCATTCTGCAGATGAGCTGATGTGAGGACTGTGTGTGACTTATTGAAAAGACCACTTGCAATTTGTGTGCAAACCTCTGCCAAAGCACTGAGTGGCATTTAATCTCAGACAGTGAATGAGTGTTTGTTTATCGACGCTATAAATACAACTCTCCCTTGACTTTGATAGAGTCTGCTGTCTGAGGCGAGTGCCCGGGGCCATGAGCTGCTCTTAATGGCCCCAAAAGACTGAAGAGAGAGGCAGCCATAGAGGTCTGTGCTTTACGGCTGTTTACATCAGCCGGCCAGCGGATGGAGAGAGGGAGAAAAGAGACACAAATACACACTGCAGCAGACTGCCTTCACCTGAACTTAACCCTCTAATGCTGTGCCGTAAATTCATGAAAAGAAGGCAGAACAAGAGAGGACAAAAGGAGATGAAAGAGAGTTAGTGGGGGAAGCACAAGAAGCAGACGGAATTTAAGAGTGATGGAATCAAGACAGACGGACATGAAGCAGAAAGAGAAACCACGGCAGAGGAGGGGGAGTTTGGAACCTTTGAAATGGAGTGAAATAAGAGAAGAGCAAGGAACTAGCAATGTAAACTATCCCACAGGGTCAGTTCTGTTACAGACTGAGAGATTTATGATGATCCCCTGACCTGCTTCATCTTCTTCTGAACACTGACCTGCCCTCTTTGGCTTTAGTTATGTGTTTTACAGTAAGACCCACAAACCTGACACTACATCAGCTTCAGTCGAAGCCGAATAGTTGATTCACTTTGCTCAGCTGAGTGCCTGCATACTCGTATTCTTCATCATCAGTTGACACAAACTGAGGGGTTATTTTCAGCCAGATGAGATATCATTATTTTGTTTGTAGTTGAACTTTGAATTTTTACTGCAACATTGTACCTTTTTAAACAACTTCCTATCTTCCTACAATAATTTGTGGTGCATGAGTATGAGCTCTGCTGTTGTTACCTTTTTTTTTTTTTTAATGTTTTTGCATATCCTGTTGCTAGGTGCAGATGGCAGAGCGAGCCAGTGAGGTAACCGAACTCAAACACAACCTCGCCCAGGCTCTCAGAGAAAAAGAGCAGCTGCAGGAGGTAACACTGTGACAACAAAGCTTGGCTTCATTATTTTTACTATAATATTACTTTTTTTTTTTTTTTTTTAGAAGATTTAACCTAAAGCTTAAATGAAATAATTTCAAATTATTTGGAGGCAAAATGTTATTGTGCTCACCTATTCACATGAAGCGTAACACAAATTAGCAAATGAAATGTTAAGATTTAAAAACTAAAATGCACCAGGGGAGAAAGATGGAGTCAACATTAAGTGGCTTGAAATCATTTTTATTTTTCCTTCCTATTTAAAAGTCCTAATGATTTGTAAACACGTGTGCAATGCCTCTTTGGTAAACTCATTTTATTGGACCGGAGGTTTGCCTTGGTCACACTGGACCAGTGTGATTCTGCTGGAAAAAATGTAGCTGAAAAAATACATATTAAGTTTACATATTATTATTATTAACATATTATTGCACAGCAATATTCAGGTGTTGATGCTAAAACCTGCATCGATTTAAGAGAGGTTAAAAAAAAAAAAAATTAATTGCATGAAAACGTTAAACACTAAGCAGACTCCATGATTATGAAGCTTGTTGAAGCACCTTTATCACCTTTATCTGCATCTAACTGAAGTAATGGATGACTGATGTCATCGGTCTCTTTCATCATTTCTCACATTACAATGACTGACTCCAAATGTCGAGGAAATGACTTTAGTATCAGATTAATTGGATTCAACCTATTAGTGCCTCTTAAGAACCAGATGTTTTTTTTTTAAGTTAAAGAGTACTTACTTTCTTTTTCACAAAACTGTGTATGTGTAGCTAATGTAGAATCAAAGCTAAACAAAAAAAAGATGCTCTCAGTTATATGCAGTTCTTCTGCTGCGTTTTCAACTCTTTCCATAGCTTTTTCCTTCCAACTCCACACTCCCTCCATCCAATAATTAAAACATCTATACTTGCTTCTTATGAACCTTCAGTACAGTGCCATTAGTGCAAATGCCACACTACATGTCTGTTTCACCTCCCTAACCCTGGTTTAAATGTTAAACCTGATAGCAGCACACTAATTAAGTCATCAAGAGAGGATATCAGGGAGGAAGAAAGGAGGAACAAAATAGTGAGTGGCTCCAGCAGCAAAAGCCAGAGCACAAGGATCTAGAGTCTGACACCCATTACAGTAATGAGTAGGCTACTAATGCTCTTGCTTCTAGCTAGTCACAAAGGGCAGGAGCAGTGTTTAGGGAAACTTACTATAAATTGAAAGTACTTACTCACCTTTTGGTTTCAGCAGTGAAATCTTGCCATGGTGACTGTGACTCTGTGCTTAGAACATTGACACATTTTACATGTTGATAAATGTCTGAGAAAGAAACGAGAACGTCATGTATGATTTCTGAAAGAAGAAGGGAAAAAATGAACAGAAATGAGATCCTCAACGTAAATAGAAGGTGGGTAAAAACCCAGGCAAGAAAAGAAAAATACTTTTTTTTTTTTCTTTTTTTTTTTAGTTTTGTAATAGTTGCATGCATGATGAGTAGTTTAGTAAAGACTCTCAGGGTTCGATGCTGAGTCTCATTTTTGTGTCCAGGAGCTGCAGCGTTATGTGTCCAGGCAGAGGGAGCAGGAAGCTGGCATTCAGGGTGCAGCGGTCAAGCAGCCAATGGTGCTGCACTATCCCCTCCCCTACCCACAGGACCCTTCCCCTCCACCACTTGTACCACAGAGGCCCGCTGAACTTCAATACGGCAATCCTTACTCCACCGACACCACAAGAGGTGGGAGGAATTCAAATTTCAATCCTTCTGTTATGCTCTTGGTTTCTCTGCCTCAGTTTACAATGTTTGGATAATAGTAAACCGTCTTGCATGTTACCGTGTTTATAGATCAGATGGATGTCGCCCTGTCCCCTGAGCACATGTCCCGTCCTCCTCCTGAGGCTCCTCCCTGCGCCCCTCCATGCGCACCCCCAATCACACCGCCCAGTCCCAGTCCAGGAGCGCCAGGGTGGGACCGGAAGGTCGTCTGCATCCAACCGTCCCGCAGCACAAGCCCTCCAGAGAACGTTGAACACCCACCAGACGAACCACAGAAGAAAGTAAGTAGCAGTGCAAACAAAATAGGTGGGTTGTTAAGAGGTAGGTCACAGAAGATGCTGAAGTATCCAGGACAGAAAACTCAAACCGTCCTAGAAAAAGTGGATCTGTTCTAGAAGAAAATTGGAATCTGATGGGTGAAAAATATTCATTTGTGAAGTTGATGCCCAGAATAATCGAAGCTGTCATAATAATCAAGAGAGGAGTGCGTTTTTTTGGTTGCACATAATGCCATATTTTCATTCTATTTAATCTCAGAGGATGTTCTACGAGGTCATAAAGACTCCAAATGAACCATTACTATGTTGATTAGATCTTGAAATGAACTCTGCTGTTTTCTCATCCTAGTAAACTACAAGGCCGTCATTCATGCGACCTTGCTACATGTGACATCCTAATTGCAATCAGTCTTTTTTATTTCCTACTTTTGACTTTGTGTTTCTCAGCCAATGAGTTCCTGTAATGATGACCCCCCCCCCTCCCCCCCCTTTGCTGCAGTGTCTCTGCAGACATTGAAGGAAAATGCAGCTTGCCCTTAAAAAAAAACAGAGCTTTAAACTCATTTGCATAAAGCTCTTGATTAATGTCATTCCCCCGGAGCTCAGAGGAGGGAGATAATTAGTGCTGGGAGAGAGTAATTAGGGGAGTATTTTACATATGAACAGACCTGGGATCAGTCTTTGATTGTCAAATGATATCATATTGGCTGTTTTGGGGAAACCTGAACAGAAATTAGTGAAAGTTTGCTGTGTGCTACTCATATTATAGAGACATAGTGCAGCTGTACATGCAGCATAGTCCTTGTGGCTATTTCCAGCCACCTTCTTCTTTTAAGTGGTGAAGTTTGGGGATACATTCAGACCTGTGAATAATCAGATTTAATTTTCCATCCCTTTTGTGTCGAAGGTGAGCAGTGGAGCTCAGCAGTCATGTGATCATCAGTCTAATAGTCGCAGTGAAGCGAGGAGCAGCTTCTGCTTTGACTCCAGGTAGCACACCTACTAAACAACACAAAGGCTACGTACTTTATAGTCATGTAGAGCAGAGGAAATGAAAATAAAGGGGAAATAGGTGAATATTATTAGATGCTGTTTTAACACATTTGAATAGGATTCCCTTACTTATATGTATTTTAACTATTTTAAGACCAAAATGGCTATTTTTAATGTTTTGCTTGAATAATCAGCTGATGTTGCTTAACCAAGCAGCTTTTTACATGTGCCTCCACTGCTCTGCTGCTCCGTTCGTTGCCGTTTGTTGTCTTTCTTTATATCTGAGCAGTGTGAAGATGATAAATCATGAAGCTAGCCTGAAAAAAAAATGAAAGAGCCACATTTTCCATCTATCCATTCATTTTCTGCCGCGTGTTTGGGACCACATTAAAGGGGGGGGGGGCAGATCTCCATCTTTCCAGCCAATGAGAGAGTGATGCCTGGCTCTGCCCTGATGTCAGATGCTGTGTATTTTGCATCAGAGAAGTCACATAGTAAGAGAGATGACTTACAAGATCACAGCTTATTGTATAGATGATCTGCTTAATTGAGGCTGGATCTCATAACTGTAAATACATCCTGTATCTGACAAAAAAAACTTAGATATACTCTGTCAGAGCTGAAAGACCAATTATATATCTGATTTGTTTTGTTTAAGAAAGGAAAGAAAACCTAAATAATTAAAAAAAAATTCTCAGGTCTGTTTCAGTTGGTTCAGACATAATTCTGGCAAACAATGCCCCAGACAGGGAACGTGGGGGTGGGGTGTTCTTGACCTAGAAGGGGCAGGTCGTCAGGTGGTACGAGGGAACGCTTTAAGTCTTGAGACTCTGCACCAAGAGGAGCCAGCTGAGCTGGCCCAGACATCTGGCGAGGATTCCCTCCTGGACGCCACTCCCGAGGCAGACCCACGACTCACTGGAGAGATTACATCTCTCAGCTGGAGGAGGTGGCTGGGGAGATGGAGGCTTTTTTTTTTTTCTTTTGCTTTTTTTCCCAACAGGCAGAAAATTCCTGATTTCATTAATCTGATCTGTAGAACAAAAGAGGTTTGTTGTAGAGACATTTCTCACGCCCAAGCCAAAAACTGGGCATTTCTGTAATTAAATGATCATATGTGTTGAAGACAGGACGCAGACTTCTGTCAGCTTTGAATCTCTTACCAGTTTCTCCTTTGTGTTTGTTCACGTCACAGTCTCATGTACACTTCTCACGTGTTTATACCTCTCCTGTACCCAACTCCACCCCAACCCCCTACGTTTTCCTCTTCTCCAGTAGTGACGTTCACAAGCGCTGCCCGCTTTGCGAGGTGATCTTCCCGCCACACTTTGAGCAGCGCAGCTTCGAGCAGCACGTCGAGAGCCACTGGAAGGTGTGCCCCGTCTGCTCCGAGCAGTTCCCCCTCGACTGCCAGCAGCAACTCTTTGAGAGGCACGTCCTCACACATTTTGACGGCCACGTGCTCAACTTTGAGCAGATTGAGTGAAAGGTGCAGAGGACCTTGCTAGGATTTTGATTCAGCTGTTAGTCGATTTTAATTTGGGGTTTGTCTTGTTAATATACAATCATTAGCACTTCTTTACAATCGTAGAGGTTTGAAAGAATGTAAGTGAATTATGAAATAAAGCAGAGTTTATACTGTGAAGGCTAGTCCACCAAGGAACTGATCCCATGGTAGCTTTCACTTTGAAACACAGTGAAGAAGAGATTGAAATTTGGGAGTAGTGCCATAATCGTTTACTTTTATATAGTTTTTACGCTCATCTTTACGGCACCTTTTTAAGTGCATGCTCATATTCTGTGATTTAAAACAAACAAACAAAAAAAAAACTGCCCTACTCCCAAACTGAGCTGTGGCTTTAAAGAAAATAAAAAAATATATATCTTCTTCTTCCTTAAACTAACCCAAACATACTTAACAGAAATAATAAAGCAATCATGTTAATGTGTAGGCTTTTTTTTTTTTTGTTCCACAGAATTTGAAGCTTGATAGAAGTCTCAATGCAGAATGTGTACATAAACCTTAAAACCGAACGATGGAGATTTACTCCTGTACTGGTCTACGCTCAGTCATGTGACAAAGAAAGAAAGGCCTCCTTTAATTCTAAAGTTTTAAATATTAGGACATAATTATTTAAAAACAACAAAAAATGTAATGTAAATTTAACCTCAGATGAACAGATAAATCAAACAAAGTCAAGTGTGCATAGGTAGAATGTGGAATAAATAAATTCATCCTTGCTGCTTATATAGAAATTAAGAGTGCAAGAAGATGCTGCATTCAAATGCACTTCATTTACTTCAAGAAATAATTAATATTGAAATATGTCCCGTTTTTGTTCATTTGAGGTTCACCTTCCTAATCACCTGGCATCTTGCTAAGAAGTCAGGTGATTTTTTATTTACGTCTCACGTAAAAAGGACAGACTTTTTTTCCTACGACTGTCAGAATGTTTTGTAAAGATGTCAGATGGTGTAAAACAAAAACGGCACTACATTTCCATGTATCTGCACTAAATAAGGCTTTATTCTGAATGTACTGTACATAAATTAAATTCAGTATAAATTATGGAGAGACCTGTGAATAACTGTCGTGAACCTGGCTCCCCCCATCGTTACCTCCCTCATGTTTAAATAATGAAAGGACGGGTGATGTTTCACTTCCTGTTGTGCACTTTTATCACAGGCAGCTGAGCTGAGATGTGATGTCTGCTGTTTTAGACAAACTGACTGCAGGATGCCGAGTTACCGACACTTTTGTTGTTATGCACTTTTTTTTCAGGTTCTAAGTTTGTTGAGCTGCTGCTTTGAGAGCCCTGATGAGTGAATGTCATTTAAAAAAAAATCAAAAAAAGAATTATCTTCGGGCTTCAGACCACCACCGCTTGTCTAATTCTCTGCTGTTCGTTACAAAGTGGTTCTAACAGTGTCGTCTTCAGGCTTTAAAAACTGCACATGCCCAGTAATCTCAAGGCAAATCTGTGTGTCATGTGTCCTGCCCTGTAATTCTCATGTGTGAATGTCATAACGGTGATTTCTGTGTATTGCAAAGATCTTTACGAATAAATTTAGCTTGTTAAAATGTATTTTATTGCGTTACTCTCCTTCATTTGACACGATCAAAGAACTCCAGACTTGAGAGTTGTGGAGCTTTTTACTTGATTTTGCAGTTTTTATTTTTTTTCTTTTTCAGTCATTTCTTGTTTACATTTAAGCAGCTTACTTTTATAAAGAAAGACAGTTTGACGTGATTTACAAATCACTCTTTTCTGAACCTGTTTAACCCCATACAAAAAGGAAACATTGGTCTCCACGTTACATATGAAAATATAATTTAAAAGCACTTGACAACAGACGCACGTTACGATACATTCACTGTACATGGTATATTGAAATCCCTCCCTCGCCCCCTCCTCCTGCAAACAGCCTCCACTCCTCCCGTTTGTGTCAATATTTCATATGGACTCTGAAAAGCAAACTGTTGCCGTGGTGATGGCAGTGTTTGGTACACGGAGGTGGGTTGGTGCATTCGACAGTTCCGCTGTCAATCCAGTCCACTCTCAGGGCTCCCACTTCTCCCTGAGTCGTTGCTCTCAGGTGGACGCTAACACGAAACTGGTCCACCAAGGTCCGACCCAACAGTAACCTGGAGGACGGGAGGGTGTGTGCACGAGGATAAGAGGGAGAGAGCTCAACGTCGGAGCTTTCAGGGGAGGATAAACTGCAAGAGGGACAAAATGAGCAACTATCACTGCTCTGCTCTTGTAGTGAACAATTACACAAAGATCCTGCTCCATGGGAGTCAAACCAGCAGCCTGGCACAGAAACATGAGACGTTCAAGCACTGTAACACACACACACACACACACACACACAATAATACTCTCTAGGCTGATGACTTGGACACTGCTGAAAATACAAACAGTAGACTGGAATGCTGCTGTGTACAACACACACACACACACATACACACTAATGGCAAGTTGAAGACACTGATCTCTTTTACACACAAATGCAACCTTTTCTTCAGAAAGCATACATGAAAACATTCTGCTCATCCACGTGCATTTTGGAGGCACGACGAGCGAAGAAGTTATTGTTACACGTTTGGCGACCTACTCTGTTAAACTTTTTTTTTCGTCCCCACCCCCACCACCCCTCCCCTCCCCTCCCATCAGGCACATGTTATGGTCAATGTTTGGCAGTGGAGAGCTGTTGGCAAGGGTCATGAAACGAACGACAAAACGTCTTGGCAAACTTGAATCCAGAATGATGCTCGGCCTGCTGCGGCGGCTAAGTCTGTGGAGCACAGCTCTGACTCTGAACGAAGAAACGCTGGAGATGAAGCTGGATGTGGCCAGCTGGCGGCATGGTAACGGTATGGATCACTGGCCTCGGCCGTGGTTTCTTCCTGATCAACAGTTAAAATCCCACACACGCTCCAGGGCGTGTCCGACAGGAGCAGCAGCTCCTGCTCTTGAGAACGTAAAATAAGTCAGTTTGCTTGTTTGTTTTTTAACTACAAAATTGTTTCAGCAGATAATGAATAAAAGGAACACTTACTGATACATAAAAAAAAACACTAAACCTAAAACACTGACAAAAATATATAAAATAAAGCTTGGAAATAAAGTGTAACTATTTATGAATATGCTTATGAATACTTTTATATTTTTTTTATGTACACTTACATATCTGTCTATTGTTTATATATCAATATATCTGTTAAAAGTATAACTTAACTCTTTCTCTTAAACTCCCATGAAGGACCATGAAGGCACAGACCTAAGCTCAGCTGGACTCCGACTCGCGGATAGGGAGTGTAGAAACAACTACGCTTACATCAGCATCCTTCTCTGAGACAAGCGGGAAACAGGCGGGAGTTGTCACGCTTCCTGTTTCATATCTTCTTTCATCTTGTTTGTTTTTTTGTCTTTTCTTTCTGTTTTTTTTTGTTGTTTTTTACAGTTAGCACCTTATGTAAGTCAAACAATAGGAAATATAATAAAAATGATAGCATATACGAATGTGCAAATGTACATCAATAAAAATACTACAAAGTTACTTCTTTTTCAAAAATACAAGTGATATGACATGGGTATAAAAAAAAAAGGAATATAAAGAAAGGTGACAAAAATAAAACATAAAAATGAAAACTTAAAGCATGCACTTGATCCTTTAGTGTGTAGGAAGGGTAAAGAAAGTCAGGACAGGGCTCTGTTTGGGGCAGTCGCTGCTGCGATCTCGGGTTCTAGCCTTGAATCTTGCGCAGCATCTCGGTGGACACGGGCGGGTGGAAGTTGATGGTGTGGTGTCTCAGGCCCTGCGAGGTCTTGTAGCTCTTGCCACAGCGACACTTGAAAGGTTTCCTCACACGAATCTGGGTGCGGTGGCCGTTCTTGGCATGGTACTTGATACCATTCACATTCTGGAAAATAATGGAATAAAGTAAGAGTGGTGGAGGGAGGGAAGTTAAAATGACAGCCGCAAACTCCAGGTGTTTACTGCTGCCTGAGGTGGGTACGGTGGTACAAGTTCAAGGCTCACAGAAAGTTTGAAGAGTTTGAGTTGGGGTCTGTGTGTCAGAGCTGGGGGAGTTATAAATTAGAATGTGTGTGAACGGGATTTTGGGATTATGGAATAAGGACCTGAGGAAACTGGATGAAATCTGGATTAATAAAAAGGCACTGATACCAACCTGCAACTGTATAGTACTGAAACCTCAAGACACTAAAAACCTTTAAAACCTCTTCTATATTAAAAAAAGATCCCCACACTTTCAGGTAATTCAACAGAAAAATAATCTTTCATGCTTTTAAATGAATGAGAGCTACCTGCATCTTTGACTTATTTCAAATATATGGTGTATATATAAGAGATGAAAATAAAAGTAAGCCCTGCCACAAACTTACTGTTGGGGGAAAAAGAAAAAAAAACTCATACAGACACATTAAACCTTTAAAAAACATCATTTCACTGGAGGTGGTCTTTAAGTGTTACTTCAGCTCAGTAAAAACACTCCTGAGCTAAATTAACCCTCGGTCTGTTATTATAAAGTAAAAATTGGAAACCTTCGTTAAAATGATGTGAATCAAAGCAGTGTTGAGTGAGAACGGAAGATGTTTGCTGCAAAATGGTAATTAATGTTACACTTGTGTCCTTGAAATTCCTATTTTAAGCCTTTGACTAAACTTAAAAATGTTATTCCACTTTGGTTAGTACAGATAGGTTCCCTACAGACACCAAAGAAACTTTCACTCTCCAGGTTTAAAGAAAGCGTATAAAAAATAAAAACACTGTTTGTACAGGCATCTCCTCCCATTCACATCGTTCTAAGTCCACACGAGTCAACTACCGAATGTTGCGCAAACTGCTGTCAATAAATGCAAAAGGAGGCACTTTCATAGAGCTGGATCCTGATCCTGATCCTTAGAACTGGATTAGGACTTGCATATTGGAGACAAAAAGAGTAAGACATCAGGATTGTTTTAACTTGGGAATGTTCCTGTAAAACACTGCCGTTACATAAATGCATTAAGACGTTTTTACACAGTGGAATTTTCTTTGAAAAATACATTTAATCATTTACTGTATGATACAGGGAAATGGTAAATCTTTTTAAGGAGATGTGGTCATAGTTTGGAACTGGTGGTTGTAAGCAACCAACCGGTTTAAGCAGTACTGACCCATCACATTTCAGCTGGATTTGATTGCATGTTGGATATTTTCTGCATTCAGTGACAGCTGTTCTAACTGGGAAGCCTTTCTTTCTTCCATTATTCCCACATCAAAGCAAGAGCTCCAGAAATGCTGACCCCTTCTGAGGAGATCCCAT
This sequence comes from Arrhamphus sclerolepis, assembly GCA_037176975.1. Classification (NCBI taxonomy): domain Eukaryota; kingdom Metazoa; phylum Chordata; class Actinopteri; order Beloniformes; family Hemiramphidae; genus Arrhamphus; species Arrhamphus sclerolepis. The sequence continues at coordinate 4,830,099 of JBAMYA010000003.1, forward strand.
TACTATCCATTACCATATCATAATTTTAAATAAAGAATAGGTACATGACACATTTACTTGATATCCAACTTTTATGGCTACTGTGGTATAATCATTCTAATTATTTTCATGTTTCTCAAAAGCACTGGTGTGTTTAGGTCATGTCTCATGGAGCTGATACAGATCTGTATTCTTGTTATGTAAAATTTATCCTTTATAAGGCATTCAGTTAAAATACTTGGAATTTCACAATTTCAACCCCAGTTGATTATCAGAAAATTTTACTACATCACCTCTGTTGAATGAATTTTTCATTTTTGTCTAGTGAAGTTAGTAAATATGGTAATCTGCCCAGTTACTGCTTAAGACTGCTGTCAGACTGGCATTAAATTGTAGAAATCTTTCATATTAACACAAAACATGGCATTTCCCACACCCTTGCATTGGCCTGAAAGGGGAGTTAAAGAGTAACGTTCCAAAACTGTCCATCAGTTGAGGAAGGGGAACAGAGAGCTGAATGAGCTTCTTGTTATCGGCTGCAATAATTTTCAACCAAAGCAAATGTACCATTATGTATTTATCACTGCCCCCAATCAAGGCAGTCTAGATTTATACTGCATTTTATCAAACATTATGCCCAGACATGTGATACCCAGACAAAAGTTCTAGTGTAGATTAGAATACAGATAAAATCTCATGTCTTATGTTTGGAAATGACTTTTCCATCCTCGAGTCTGACTTTACCTTGTATCTCTTCTTACACCCGGGGACAGGGCAGGCGAACGGCTTCTCCTCACCCCCATTCATGCACATGGAGCTCAGGATGGACTCAGAGCTGATGGCGCTTTCTGTGGTCCACGACTCATCGCTGTCCGACTCCTCGTAGTCTACTTCCTCCTCATCATACTCGCTGCCTAAAGGCACATTGGAGCCACACAGAACAAAAAAAACATTTGTCATCTCGGATGAAATATGGATGGGGACATAGCCAAAAGAGCATTATGCCATGGGGTTTTACCACACAATAAATGATATGTGACTTTATTAATGCTTTTCTCTGTATTCTGCTGCTAATGTAATAACCAAGCAACCCACATGCCACTGAAAGCAGACAAAATAAAGTGGTGTGGATGTGTGTTTGTGTGTATGTGTGTGCCTGTGAGTCAAAATGTGGGGACTGGCATGGAGAAAGGGATCATTAAGTGGGAGTGATCCCCATTGCTCAGCCTGGAAAAAGTGCATTGCTAAGTGCAGAACATTTTCCACTCACATGCATGCATGCACGCACACACACACACACACAGGCATCCACATACCACATTACTAAAATGTTAAGGCAGTCAAACACGCACACATAAAGGCCTGCTGACTCCCCACCATCTGACAGGAAATGCTGCACCTCAGCATGAGGAAGTGGATGGCACCCTGGCACATGTTAAAAGAATGTTTGCGTGTGTGTGTTTTTAGCCGTGCTGGTGTGTAAGGCCAGACCTAACACTATGTTTTGAACCATTTGGGCTGGAAATGGACATCTGCTTCTGGGCTGTGCAGCACACGGCCCCATGCAAACACACAGCGTGACAGCTGCTATGTAATTAGCAGAGTGTTGACTGGTTTGCTCACTGCAGGAGCCACCAGTCAAACTCACAAACTCACACATTTCTCAGTAGACAGTGGTTTGGTTTTCTGCTTTCCACTCTTAACAGGTTTTACTTATGCTCCAAACTTCATTAATTTTTTATTTTTTTAACTGTTAAATTCAACTAATTTGCTGTTTCGATTGACATTCCTATGAAGGTTCTTAGTGAGCTACCAGGTACACACAGCGATGCACTTTCATTATAATGCAACTACGATGGCACTGGAAAGGTGTGAAATAAGCTGCATTCCATTTGCGTTACAAACATTTTCTTCAGTACGCTGTCTGAATCTGATGGATATGTTCCCGATGGCGCAATTACAACTATGAGCTTTTCTGTTCCTGCCAGAGGGCTTAATTTGTATCGCCTACTTTCAACACTTCCATTCCCTCCACATGTACAAGCAAATCACCTTTATTCCTCACAAACACACATGTCAACGCATGTGCACACACACACCTGTCGTACCTGTGGGTGTGCTGCTGCGGAATGAGGAGGAAGGGGTGATGGGGGGCGTGACGGGAGGCGTCAGGTTACCGCTGGTGTGGCGAGGCGGCGTGGCCGTGCTGCTCCTGGACATTCCGCCCGTGATGGACAAGGACAGCTTGGGTGTGGCCTTCTTCTTCATGGTCTCCTGCTCCCGGCGTGCTGCATCCGTCATGAACCTGACGGCGCACAAGAGATGCCACTAAACTACGTAGCGGGTTGACACATTCCAGAAAGATACAAATCTCTCTGTGATTTCTTTTTCCGTTAACATAATTATTAGAAAAATCCCATAATTAAAACCTGCTACAGTTAAATTACATAATAAATTGGGGTCACTCGTCTAAATTATATTTCTGTCCATTTTCTTGGTTATATTTTGATATAAAATCTGCTTCCTCATAACTTATGTTACTGCCTGTTCCACTCCTCACAGCTGTGACACCACATTACTGACAGGATACCATTAAATTAGGACAAAGTTGTGATTAAGTGGGATTACCCCTTCATTTAAATAGTTTTATGTTCCTTTTTTGTGCTCTCTAACTTAGTGCAATCTTGTTTGCCATCGACAGCCTCAGCCTAACCTTTTTATTTCATCTAATTTTTTGATGTTCTGTAGATGTAAATCTGCGGTGTGGAACAACATAACTGAGCTGCTGAATAAACACAGGCCGTTAATCTAGATGACATTTACGACCTCAACACTTGAGCAATTTTCACTTAAAAAACAAAAAAACCAAAACAAACATTGCTTCCTCTCCCTCTTTGTTTTATCATTGTCTCTGTCAGTTTCATCTTGTAGTAATTTAATGGGACATTAAGGGAGATGTGGTGCATCGGTTCACCACACACACGTGTCATAAACCTGAAACGCTGACTTTGGCAGGACAGCCAGTCAGGAGAGATTGTCTTGTGTGGTTTTGTGTGCTTTGCCCATGAGAAGACATCAGTCATTTGAGATTCTCTCAGCGAAGTCACATGAGCGTGCATGCAGACTTTCACTAGTGGAACAATACTGCCCTCTGCTGAAGGTGTGTACCTGTTGATGTAGCTCAGGGCCAGGTATGTGGGCTGCTGTTGCTCCTGCTTCTCCAGAACCCGCGGATCTGTGTCTGACAATGTGAGAGACAAGCCAATTAATCACCCCATCCTGTGAAGGAAAAAGCGTGACTCATACCTGCGTTCTGCGTGCCAGGCAGGCTGATAGGTTGCTGAAGGTTTCCCACACTGGCACCTCTGTATGAATCTTTAACGTGCTGAACCCTGTGGATAAGTTTTTTTTGTGTATTTTTTGTTGCTTTTTTTTTAAGAAGTACATTACTACACTAGCACCAAACTCCATCCAGTTTACAACCAATGTTTTTTCCCCACAAGTGGGCCAAGACTTTTTAATCATTTCCAGTATCTCCATGCTGCCAAGAAGAAATTTGTCAGAGGCTGAAGGAGCGACTTGAAGGAGACTGTGATGGATGTGCACAAAGTATTAGTCAAGATGTACACATGCGCTTTTTCCAGCTGACTTGCTTAGTCAGTAACACAACAGTCGGCAACTTCCACTGCCTGAGGGTTGCGGTGGTAACTTCAAAGTCCCACCTCCCGTCCCGTGGAAAACAGGAGAAACTGTGTCTGAAAACACTTCAAATGTGAACTACCAGTGCCATCAAGTGTTCAATAGAGGAACATCTAAAAGGTAGCCAGACCTAAAGAAAAAAAAACACACACAAAAAAGGGTTTCTTGCTCCATGGGATCAATGCATGTGTGAGTGTGTGTTCATGTATAGTAATAATTGCAGAGCAATATTTAATGGGTTTCACAAGTACTGCAATTCAGATGTGTGCACTCCAGGACCCTCCTTCCAACTAATCCCTACTATTGGTGTGTGTTGGCCTTCTTAGCCCTTTGGTTTTCAGGCTTTCACACCTCATAATTAAAAAAAGAATGTAGACTTCCTGCGGTGCAGGAGAACACCAAGGAGGCGACCAAGCAAGAGAACAACCCTGAGAAAGTTGTATTAAAAACAACAGAAAACAAAATATACTCAACTTCCTAAATGGTAAAAATCTAGGCGAAGAAAAAAAAAAAAGTAATTTTTTTTTTTGTTGCATGTTCATGAGCACAAACAAGTTCACACACACTTAAATGTGACACGCTGCACAGAGGTGGTCTTTGAGAGGCTTTTATAGCCGAGCCTTAAAAATCCTACCTGCTGCTCAGATGTAGAGCTCTGAGAACCAGCACGAGCGCACAGACACACACACAATAGCTCAGCATACATCACTTATGAGGCTGAGTCAAGAGACATGTGACTGTGGGAGACATTAACATCTAATCACATATTTCTGAAAAGAGCCAAGCTGGGTACCACACACAAAGAATAATGCCTATATTTAAACATCAATGTGAGCTAAAACACAGGACAAAAAAAACAGAATTACTCCAGACCTAATAGTTGGATGCTCTAGTATGTGAGAACCTTGGATAAGGTGTGTGTGTGTGCGCGCGCTGTGTGTAGAGGAAAGGGGGAAGGGTGTTGGTGGTAAAGTATTAGGCCAGGTGCAGAGAGCTAAAGCTGCAGTGAATGCAATCTTTACAACTTCCGTGCACCTAACTGGACAGGAAGCTAACGCTCTGATGATCCTACAGCTGGAGCTGGAGGAAGACCTGCACATACCCAGCTCCTCTGTGTGATTCATTTGCAAAGTTGGTAGTGCCCAATTCTCCATAGCTTTCTGTAATTTTAGTAGGCCACTGAATATACATGTCAGGATTTCAGTGCATGTGTCACACACCTGAGGCACTTGTAAGTCTTTAGAAGGCTGTAAAAATATCCCTAATCAACACTGCTGTGACTAAAAGCAGCATCCAATGCACTGCACAACACTTTTATCCAATACATCTTGCACCAGCAGCACACTGCTGCCCCCTGCTGACTACAGCCAGTCCACGTGCATCCACAACCGCATGTACGTCATGGTCCGTGGTGCATATGCATCTTTATGTGTGTATGCGTTTGAAACAGAACAAGAATGCATGGCTTGTTTTGCAGCCTGCTAATTAAGCCACAGAGAGCATTTTAACGTGTTTCAAGAGCAGCAGGCAACCGGATGGAGGGAGAGGAGAGGCGAGGAGAGGAGAGGAGAGGAGGAATGGCAGGGGTTGGTGTGGGGAGGAGGTGTGGCAAACTACTCTATAATTACACTTCCTAAGTTCCCAGTGCTTGGTGGGGTGCAACATCTGAAAAGCATTGTGTGTGTGCAAGTGTGCATGCACAAATATACACACATAATTATATATATGTATTTATACACGTGTGTGTGCGTATATACATATAAATATATATGTACATATATATGTATATATGAGGTTTTTAGGGGGGTTCTTTTAAGTTTTTTGTTTATTTGAGTTGCATTTTTGTATGAAATATGAATGACTATGACAGGGTGAAAAGAGAGGATCTGCAGCTTCCAGCTTGTGAAGCTAGTTCAGTAATTACTCTGCTACAGCCTCACAGGTCATTTAGGAAGTGTGGTAAATATACACTCTCACATACACAACCATGCACCCCTTCCCATGTGACACCTCCGAGAGTGGGACAATCGGGTAACTAAGCTGCTACTAAATGACTGGAAACCTTATTATGTGACGTCCTCTTCACGCGCCTGTTTGTCTCCTTAGTCCTTTAAGGGAACATATTATTTAAAAATGAGTAAAATTAAATGTGAAAATGGTGATTTTCTTTGATGATTCCTATTACCACTTTTATCAAACCATTATTTCCTTCAGTCTCTAGGATGTCTTTGCCATCATGTCCACTGTGGGCTAGTTTCATAGCAGATGTTTGACACAGTGTAGTTGTTGCAAGAGACGACTGGGACCAGAGTCAAAAGTTACTTTAAGTGGTTTTTATCAATAGTAGGCAGGGAAGACTGCAAGAGCCAGACGAAGCTTCCTAAAAATAATAAAATACTTCATCTATTATCTATACCCACTTTGTTCCCCATTCATGGTCACGGGGCTTTGCTGGAGCCTATCCATGAACAGGTCAACAATCCCAATACAAGGCCACACAGAGAGAAACAACCACACAAACTCACACTCTCTATGATGGTCAATTTAGAATCACCATTTACCCTAATATGTTGTTTTAGGTCTATAGGAATAAAGTAGCGTCCCCAGAGAAAACGCACACATGTACATCAAGCAACCTCTACCAGCTGGGATTTACATTCAAAAAAGTGTCTGATTCCTTATTTGTTGAAACTCCCACAGAAAAGGTAATACAGCACATCCCTCTTGATGTACCTGATTACTGTTCTTTCACCTGTTTCTCATTTCATGTTCAGATTACAGATATCTCTGTGCTGAACTAGCTTTGTTATTAGACCCATAGCCCTATGTCAGCTTCATGAAACTGAACATTTTCAGACAGGTTTTAAGTGTTGGAAAAATCCATCAGAGAATGTATTGGGGTGCAACAAACATCAAACTCTCGTTCACAGACATCATTCAGAACCACTCTGGGTCGGAGGGTACTGCAGCTTCGCAGAGTTAGGTCAAAGCAGAAGCATCCAGCCTCTCCGTGTCGTCCCCATCTACCTGCAACTCTATATCCAACTCAGTTTGTCAGAATTGCATATGTGCCTTCTTACGTTTTGGGACTGAAGCAATAGACCAATCACTTTTAAACTAGGGATGGGACATGATTTTAGAATAGTCGAATATTTGTGAAGTGTTCGAATAAAGAATAGTAATTTCGAATGCCGTTTTGGCTAACGCTGCGTTCCACTAATAATAATAAAAAAAGAAAAAAGAGCACGGAACAAAAATTAGGGAGTTTCCTAGTTTTTAACTTAAAGCCAATCAACAGATTGGCAAAGTTGGCGAGCACCTACCTGTGTGTGCCTGCAACTTCTGTGCCATTGATTTTCGAATCGAATTTCGAATAACTTTTAGCGAATTTTGAATACTGTTTTTGACCAAAAGTCACATCCCTATTTTAAACACACACACACACACACACACAAAGAAAAATCAATGTGTTGGACTATTAACCTGTACAGGGTAGGGGACATCCTGTGCCTTTTACCTAAAGAGAGCTGGGATAGGTTCCAGCACATCTGTGATCCTGAATAAGGAAGAAACAGGGATGGATGGATGGATGGATGGATGGATGGATGGATGGATGGATGGATGTCAAGCGTAAGTTTACCATTTTACATGAGGGAAAAAAAAAGTAATATTTTCAGACTTTCTTTTAGAGCTGCAACATATAATCGCTTGAGCATCACCATCACAATGTACGTGTGCGCAATAGTCACATTGCAGGTCCTGCGATGCAAGAAGCAAATGAACTCAACATGTTTGCATCTAATTTCAAGGGTACCTGACACACACTGCAAACCTTTCCGGTAAAATGCAATTCACGTTTTTCACATGATAGAACAAAACATGTACTCAGGTCCCCCAGTATCGTGCAGCCCTACTATCTTTAGTGCTACTGGCAACATCAAAACAATAATACAAAGACACATCCTGGTAATTTAGAAAATTCTTCCTAAGCTTTTTCAGAAATAACAGTGGGAACATTTTATCTTTTAATAAAAAAGATCTTTGGTTCTATGAAGCTAATTAGGGCTGTCATGATTAACAACATTTTAGCTGACATATTAAATCATTTGGATTGCCAGTGGTGCCCATAAATCCATGACGCTGATATCAAACGATGCCAACTAAAACTGCACTCGGATTAATTTTGAAGCTGAACCTCTTGGGATACACAATTCAAGAAATTATAAAAATAATCATAATAATTTTAAAAAAAAAAAAACAGGGTGCAGCCTTGGAGCCACTGACAGCAAGAGACCAAGAAAAAAGCATTAAGAGAAGTGGCTCCAAAAGAAGCTCCAAACTGGAAGGTATGGAAGTTGTGCTGGAGAGTAAGACTTTAAACAAACTATTAACAATTATTAACAGTCAGAAGCACTGGAGGACTTTTTCAAAGACACTTTTGCAGCTTTGTCAACACTCACATGTCAGACAGACAAAACTGTAACCTTGTGTTGCACAACTCCACTGTCACTCCAGGACTGCTCTTTAGGTGAACAAAGACCCAGAATGTTCATTTTGCACATTCTTTATCCCTTCAGTTCATACCTCACCGCACACTTACTGAGCACCTTGGTTCACTTAATCTGATTTAATATGACTTAACTTCAAGAGAAAGTCATTCCATTCTTGCTTTACCACAACAATTTCTCAGCCAGGAATCATTACAGTGATTGCCTGTCTGTCTAACATTAAAGTTATCTTCATTGGCTCAAATAAATGTGATAAAGTGATTAGATCATAATTGTGACAGGCTCGTTTATCTATGCATGTTAAGTAGTTTAAAACATATCCTTATTACCCTGTCTAGGACAGCTTTAAAAATGACCAAAGGTTAATTATCATCATTCTTACAAGACACAGCTAAACCTGTAATTCATCCATGTAAACATTTTCTATACCTAAAATAATCCTGTTCAGGGTCAAGGGGATCTATCCAATCCTATCCCTGCTGACACCAGGTGACAGCCGGACTGGACCACACAGAGACAGACAACCATTAACGCCCACGCTCACTCTTGAGGCCAACAATCAGCGTAACACACATATTTGGACTGTCAGAGGACGCTGGAGTACCTGAAGAAAACCCATGAATGCAGAGAGACCATGCAAACCTTTGATCCAGAACCTCCTAGCTGACAGGCATCAGTTGAGCTAAGCAATTATACTGACCTAGATTCCAAATATATAAGAATGAATAACAACAACAAAAACAAAAATATTCAAATCTGTCCAAACAAAACTGGCTTGCCTGGGATTTCCTTGTATTTGGACCCTGATTTTTTTTCTTATCCTAGAATTTCAAATCTCTTCCATCTTTAATCTATGCCCCTCCTCCTTAACAGTCCTTTTTTTCCTGTTGAGGTATGAGACAGGTATGTGCTTGTGCAGGTAAGAACACAACACAGTGCAGTCGTGCACACGGGCACAGAAACCTGACATCATTACATTCCTCAGACCTTACCTAGACTCCCTGCACAAAGCATACAACAACAACTAAGCACCACATATTAAACACAGTCCTCCTAAGCCACTTCCTTTTGCATTCAGCTGTAATCTAAATAGCAGGGTATGTCATTGGAAGGGTGCTTCCCTTTCTTCTGGGATGAGGTCAGCCCTGAATGTCCTCACATTATCGGATTTTCTCACACAAAGGATCACGTTAGGCTTATCTGGTCTGTTGCTGATTCTAAGTTAAACAGGCGTCCAAACCACTGGTAGGAGTGCACTTCATTTTTTTTTTCTGCAAATGGAGCACATAAGATGCCCCGCCACAAGAGGGCAGTGCAGACCATAACAGCGGTAAAATGTTTCTGGCACGCACTGATTTCTGCTGCCTGACCCAAGTGCCAGTGACTTATTGTCACTACTATGTCTCACAGCACAACCTTACAGTCACCTTGGGATTAACTGATTGATGTTTTTTTCCATGCGCTTTTACAATCTTTATAAGCAGCTGCATCAGTAATCAATCAGTCAATCTTTTATACACAAACCCTCTATTTATCTGATATATCAAACAAAAACACAACTGCATAACCTCAAAATAAAAAAGAAAGAGGGTTCAAAGTCAAAAGCCACTAACCTCCTCCTCTTCCACACTCTCACCTAAATCCTCTCCATCTGTCACACTGGCCCCAGTAGTAACTGATCTGAACGCAATATTGATTAAACTGTGTATGATCTTGACACTACTGATGACAAGCGGTGATATAAAGTGAGCACAGAGGCAATTCATTAATCTGAAAGATGTTGCTGGTAAACCACCATTCTGCTCAGCTGACAGTTAGGAGTCAAAGGTTAAGCGAAAGAGCCAGATGGGGCATATATCAGTGTCTGTTATGTTTGGGTTGTTGGATTAAGGTCTGTCTTTGCATTTCTGTCAGTCTTTGTCCTTCAGCTGTTAGCTCTTGGGTTATGGAGGACAAATGTAGGCTTCTATAGCTGCAGACCACGAGATATACAGTATAAAATATCTACCCTCTGTGCTTAATTTGGAAGTGATCCATAGAGCATATGGGTGAGAGGAAAAGTGGCTCACAGCACTGCACTCCGCTCCACTTACATCTCCTCCTCTAAACACCATCATCCACAACATAACCCATTTTTAAACACCTGCACGCAGTCTCACCCCACATATTGATGTGACATTACGTGAAGTGTCATCACCACAGCTGGCGGCTCTGCAAAGCTCTTTTGTTAGTGAGACAGCAGGTGTGCAATAACTCAGCCAATATACTGCCCCCAACCCCGTTAGAGACAGCCAGTTGCCATGGAGACTGGCTCACTGAAGCATCCATTTTACTCCCTCTTCCCCCCATTCAAACAGCCTCATGAAGATGGATCCATGCGACAAATAATGATTAGACCAAGTCGTTAGGGCTTCAGCGGTTCACAACTCACTAAACGCTTCTGGGGTGTCATTTTCAGGGTGTATTAAAGTTTAATCTGCAAATGGTGCGTGACTTTGTGTTTAGGTAGACGTGAGAGTTTTACCTGTGCTTCTAAAAGTTATGCAATGCCAGTGAATTTATCATCATCATCATCAATTTTATTAATAATAATAATAAGAAAAATAATAAGAGGTTACCAATTAGAATTAGACTGATGTTTTCCCTGTCGTATCAATGCAAAAGCAGTCTAGTACTCCTGTATGAAAACAAGGCAATCTTCTTCATGCTTACTAATACTTCGCACTGCATTTTTTGTTAATCAGCAAAATCATGCATGTTCACTTTTCACTCATTTTGGCACAGCTGTCTCATCTTGACAGATGTTTGTATCACCTGTAATAAAATAAAACTACATTTGTATTTTAGACGCTGTTAAGATTACATGACTGCACATCTGTTATGCATTATGTACGAACAGTCGTCATGAGCAGAATGAGGTAACTGAAATGACAACTCTCAGCTGCAGCTGCAGGCCTGCGACCGTGAAGATTTAGTCGAAAAACCGCTGTCTGGCCGGGATGCTAGTTTCACCTATGCGGCCCTCGCAGACGAGTTACCGCTGCAGAGGTAACTATCATACACCAATAAAACATACACGTGACACATGTTTTCAAAAGAGAAAAAAAGAAGCCCCTTTTGTCACGCTAAAAGTTTCAGGTTGTCGAAGAAGTCGCCCTCCGACGAGCGTCGTCGAGCAGCGGGGCAACAGCGGCGGGGATAGCGGACACCGTTTGCTAGCCTCAGCGCTAACTAGCTCGTACCAGCTAGCTGCCTAGCTCCGTCTGGCCCGGACTCACCGATGTGATTGTCCTCGATGTGAACGATGAGCTCGGCGAGAGACTCGAACTGGAGACCGCAGCCCCCGAACCTGCAGGAATTAGAGAAGAAAGAGGCGGCGGCGATGCCCGTCATGTTCACGGTGCTGCTGCATTCACCGGGGTCCGGGGGGGCGGGGTGGGGGGGAGGAAGGGAGGGAGGGAGTGGGGTTCGGGGGTGGAGGAGGAGGTGAACGAGGAGGCAAAGGCTTCAGGTCCGGGGTGGGAGCGGAGCGGAGAGGTGCGGTGCGTGGCTGAGCGCGGAGCAGACACCGGTCGGGCAGCAGCAGGAGGAGGAGGAGGAGGAGGACGCAGCTGGGAGGCAGCGTCACGGTGGGGGAGGGTGGGGGAGGGCCGCTTTTGAAGGTGTACGTCACCATGTATCTACCTACCTGTTGGAGTCAGAGCTAGCCCGCTCTGCGTCACAGATGGCACCAAATTCAATAACACCTTATTTTACAGTCAAAGACAGACTGGAAAAGACAGTGTGCACCTCATCAGAGTGTGAGCAAAAGCCAGTTATGCTAATGATAATATAGTCATGACTGCATTATAGAAATATACCTATCAGAAGTTTTACAGCACCGAAATTCTTCCACTTTGTTGGAAATTATGCAGTTTAATGTCTCACTGTGGTCTGAAATGAAAACATAGAGCAAATAAACAACTTACTTTAAAAAAAGAAATCATGGAATAAATCAAAACCAGCTTTTGACCCAAAGTAACAGCTAGTTATAATAGCTAACTCGTGGGATTCTTTCTAGGACAGAAAGCAAATTTTCTTCAGAAACTTTTTCCCAATTCTTTGCAGACATTTTCATAAATGTTTGGCACTTGTAAATTGCATTGCTTTGTTCCCTGGAAAAGGCTTAACTTTTGTATGATAGTGACATGTATATCATTTTTCATAAATGTTTGGGTAACTCTACCTTTTTGTTAACCACTGGAAGTTATCTTTATACCATTTTGAGCTATTCATAGGACTTGAACGTTTTTAGACCAGTAGTCAAACTGGAAAAAAAATTAAACAGAATCTGTCAGGGCCGTGCACAGACATTTTTAGGGGCAGGCGTTCAAGCTAAAAGAAAAGGGCACAATCAGTTAAATGACATTTATAATATATAAAATCATGACTTATTTTGAAAAAATGCCAAACTTTGTCATAAGATGGTAATATTTTTGCAGGATTGCAACATTGATTGTAAAAACAAAATGCTTCTGCTGTATAATTGAGACATTTTGTCTTAAAGCCATGTATTTTGCAAAACTGCAACTTAATATTGCAATGTTTGGTGGTATAATATCAACTTTGGTAAATTTTTGACATGAAATTACAACTTTTTGTTGTTGTTACGGCCCCCGGGGCCTCTCTGCTTTTATGCAAATCCAAGGATGGTTATTGCTGCTTTGTGATTGGCTCCGGTTCCTGTGACGACGCTCCAGCGCCAGACGACAATTGGCTCCTCCGGTCCTAGTCCCGCCTGCACCTGATTGCTGGCAGTATAAAACAACCTGGACTCCAATGGACTAGCAAGCCGCTGATAGTTGTGCTACAGCTGGCTCCTTCGACCCCCTGATTTTGATTTGTGGATTTAGCGGCTCGCTAGTCCATTGGAGTCCAGGTTGTTTTATACTGCCAGCAATCAGGTGCAGGCGGGACTAGGCCCGGAGGAGCCAATTGTCGTCTGGCGCTGGAGCGTCGTCAA
>JBAMYA010000003.1:4851606-4872424 GCA_037176975.1 Arrhamphus sclerolepis
GAATGATTATTCAGCATCCATAAGTATAGTTCATTTTGACTGGCATGACATAAGCAAATGATAATGTTATCAAATAGCATAGTATTGTATGAAAGCAACTGATACATGTCCAAAAGCTTTTGCAATTTTTTAATTGGAAGGAGAAATTGCTACTATGATGTGCACAAATGACTAAATGTGGAGGTTGAACTAATAGTTATGAGAAGTTTAATTCTGATGTGAGAAAAGCACCAAAGCAATTGAGAAAAACTGTAATACAATTCATTTCAACTTTATTATTCTGTGAAGGGAAATTAATTAAATCCAGCTGGGGCAACAGAGGGCTCTCAGCTTTAATATGGATGATGTCATTGTCCCCAGCAAATTTCAACATTTTCAAGGTGGTCCAAAGAGACAATGTCAAACTTTTTAAAGTCATCTTAGACTCTTAAATATAGATGATAGATGGATGGATGGATGGATGGATGGATGGATAAAACTTTATTCAAATAAATATATGCTTTCAATGATAATTTTTTCCCCTACCAGCCCAAGTAGCCTATTTATTATTTTTTGTCACTATTATTATTATTTTATTTATTTATTGCTATTATTATTATTATTACTACTACTATCCTACTTTTATTACTGTTGTTGGTGGTGTTTTTGGTTTTTTTTTGCTGTTGTTTTTTTTGTTTGTTTGTTTGTTTTGTTTTTTTCATGAAACTTGACTCATAAATGAATATTAGAAGTGAGGGTGGTAGACTAAACAGAAATGGGTCTCACCCGCCCACCCGTCCGTCTCGTGTCCCGTCACGTTGCCGTCGGTGAGTCTGTCAGCCAGGCTCCATACGCCAGAGCCATGCTGCTACTTCAGTCCCGCCCCCCTACCGGCCTGCTCCCCCCCACCACCACCACCTCTCTCTATACGGGACCGCAATGATTTAGAAGTTCAGGAATCCCACGTGACGTCACCGGGAGGGTGATGTAATGCTTCTGTAAATAGATCGTATTGTAATCTCGCTCCAGTCCAACGTGGTTCCTCTCTGGAGCGCCGCTCGTCCCTCTCTGCTTGCTGGTAAGCCTCCGTTTACTTTCATTCAGAAAACTTTTAAAACTCCACCGCTCCGCGCTCTGTCCGCGTACACAGTCCGTCTTCAGTTTTGTTCACTGTTGAACTGCTCTGATAAAGTTGACGGCGGAACTTTTTGCGCTTCGCTGTCCCAAGTGGTCTCATCCCCAGGCGGAGGACTTGACCATTTGAGGGGGGGTGTGACTGCACCCTCCATAAAGCCGTGCCGGGCTTGTTTATGACTTGGGACAGGTTGCTGTGCGGTGGCGGGTCATGGTCTTGAGACACGCGCAGGTACCGACCTCACGCACACCGGAGGAGTTACCGGTGACGACCGCTGCGTAATTTCATGTCCGTTCGGTCCGGTTCGACGCTGTCATGAGTCATCCATCAAATATGGGAACTTAAAGAAACAGTAAGTAGCCTAACTGAAGACGGTACATTGTGGAGATGTTGATGCGTCAAACGTGTAGTTGACAGGTTTTTGAAAGTTAAAAGTTGTATATTATGTCATTCATTGTCAAAGACAGAAGAGGAGGCGGGAAAAAGAGTTGTGATTTAGTCGCCTGAAAGATTAGGGGGAAAAACAGTTTCAATTATAATCCGTCTTAATTTGGCAGCATGTTGTCTATTCTGTTGTTGGGTGTAGGATTTATGCATTAACGATGACGTCATTGGGACTGACAGAAGGTTTTATTGTAAATGTGCTGAGTGTGACAAAGTCATAGTTATTGTTAATGGAGGATGACGAGACGAAACTTAAAGACAAAACTGCCACTCATCTCTGAACTCAGTTTTTCCATCAAATGTCAGATTATGCAAATGAGTTTATTTAAGACTTCACGTGTGAAGATTATATAAAACTGTTCAGTTATGACACCTTTTAATCTTTTTTTCCAGCCAACAATTAAAATGATCTATTTTCCATCAGCCAACCAGTCTGTCTCTGGAACCTTGCAGACACTTTCTCAGTTGTTTTATTTTGTAACAGTTACACACACATGCATGCACAAACACCTATGAAGTCACCTCGACTTGCCTGGGGTTGGAAAATGGGGGTTGAGGCAGGTTCAAACCTGTCAGGAGCATCAGGGCTGAAGTGCGGCCCTCCCTCGACTGCCTCCCGCCCTCATACCTCCTCTCTTCCGTTCATCTCTCTCTCCTCCTCCTCTCTTGATCGCTGCCACTTGCCCTTTCCATTCCCCTCTCCATAACCCTTATGCTTCTCCACACCCACTCCCTCACGCAAACACAAACACACACACACCCACACACACATTTTCCATTTTTTATATGGAAGCATATACTTTTATTCTTTCTTGTCTTAGCCTGTCTTCTGCTCACACTCTTTCCCATAGTGTCAAGACCCACTAAAGTATTTTACAGGCACACTGAGAGTATATTTCTAACTCAAGTTCTCCTCTCTGAGAGTTCTGAGAATATAAACTCAAATGTGCATCTCTTTTTTTTTCATTCACTTTTTTTTTCTAGCTATCCCAGCTGTCACCTGTGACTTCCCTCTGAGAAACTTGTCTTGTGACACTCAGCTTAGAAGACCCCTTGAGGTCAGGGGGTTTAAGGCTCTTTGCTATGGCTCTCAGAGAACAATAAGGGACCACCAGTCATGGCTTCATTTCTCCAAAGCTGTGCTGACTGTAGAGACTCTTACTTACAACTACAAGCTGTCATATTTTTTGCGCTGTGCCCTGCATTCGTGTTGATATTTTTATCCTGTGATGACTCGATGTGAGACCCGGTGAGCCCTCATCCTTTCATCACACTCGCATTATTAACTGTGTCCCGATGAAAGCCTAATTGCAGGCTGCAATAGTTGCACTGCACTCAGCATTCACTACGCAATAACAATGAAAAGTAAAGATCGGGATACTGTAAGACGTTGCGGCCCTTCTGGTGCTTACATGTTTTTAGGAACAGGTAATGAAAGACTGGGAGGAAAACACAAGCTGATTGTGTTTATTGTTGTAATTATCCTAATAAAAATGAATACCCAGAACACAAAGCGATGCTCTAACAACCAAAGACTGCTGCACTCCTGCTAGCACAAAGGGGATCATTTTCTCCAAGATGATGTTGTGTCTCACAGTCAAACATCCATCATCTATGGCAACTATCTCATTACACACAGCTTCCACGTTCAAGACTATGCATTGTCTTCATATAAATTCAAATATAAGACAGGGAACTACAGGTTTCCACTAAATGATTCTTTTTTTTTTTTCTCCTAAAAAGTTCCTTCTGTGTGACAAGGCTGCAAGTTAACATATTGTTCTCACTTCTTGTGTTTGTGTAGGTTTGTGTATGACATGAATGACAAACAGGACAGGCCTTATGTGTGCGGCGCCCCTGGCTGCCTTCAGGTCAGTTGGATACAGCATGACTTGCACTTGTTGGAGTTGTGATGACAGCAAGATTGTGTAAATCAAACTTCATCATGCAACCTGGAAGAATAAGATAATCAAGTTAATGTGTCATAGAACGCTTAAGCATTGCAGGAAATTTGGATATAGTTCTAAAATACTAAACACACTAAGAACATTGTGACTGTTTAGTCACCTAAAATACAACTTATTCCATGCGTCACGCAGTTCTTCATGATCCCCACCCCCCCACCCCCGCTATTGTTGTGCTGCAGCGCTTCCAGCTAGAGGAACATCTGATCGTCCACAGTCACAAGCATGAGATGACTCTCAAGATCCCCTCTATCAAGACGGATACGGTTTTTACAGGTGAAGGCACCCAAAAACACAAAGTGCAAAATAGCATTTATTGGTATTCAAAGCCACATTGTTGAGATACGCTAACGATATGCTGTATTGACGATAACTTCAGACTGCATTTGTGTGCCCTGATGACACCTATGACACCTTTCCAGGATCGGCACTTGATGAAAAAGTCATGATGATATGTTATACAGTATGAAATCAGATAAACTTGATACAGGCTTCCTTCCCTCAGGTAGTCTGCGCTGTGAAACAGAGCGGCTCATGTTGCAGCACGCACAGCGCACTCCATCAGCTGAAGCCAAATATCAACCATAAAGACCGGCTTTGATTTAAAACCATAAAACTGTGGTGCACTGCCCCCGGGGCACATTTGAAATATTGTTTTGTTTTGTTTTTGTGTGTGTGTGTGTGTGTGGAGCACAAAATATGCTACAAGGCAACAACCACATTTCTCTGATGTCGTCTGGCCAACAGTAAAGAAAAATCCAAAGACCAGTTTATGCTCAGTGAAACCACAGAATTCATGACATATAACAGAAATAGTTACATTTTAATTACTCCAGTATTTATCAGGCTACTTCTGGCTTTTTCTTTTGTTTTGTGAAATTACGCTATACAGGCTTGTGTTGACTAATGCTGATTAAACTCACCCTTAAATCTTTACTTTTGTCACTATTAGGATAATATACAGTAGATGTTGCCATGTGTTTCTTCTAAGGATGGCTTGATGTGCCAACAATGATGGAGACAGATATAAAGTATAATCACAGATTCTGAAGGCAAGATACTCAGACATAGCTTCAAAACGATGGATTTTCAAAACAATAATTACACTTGTTTGTGATTGATTAGTCACTCATGATACCCCAGTTACAGAAAACCTAAAACTATGAAACCTTCTGTACTTTTTTTTCAAACTGCTTTGGAAATTATTTATCTAACTTCCTTTTCCCAGGCCTTATTTTTATTATTTTTTTACAAGTCAGCCAATGTTGGAGACACCTGTTTTACAGAGCAGCTAATACAAAGAGAATTTAATTACACTGGGATATTCTAAATGCTGCTATGTTTTTATCACAGGAACAATATGCAATATTTGTTTTCCAAAATGTTGAAAAACTGAGATCAAACCGTCAATGAAACAGCACATTATTAATGCCGTTGACCTTGTAAATGCAACAACCTTTTGCCTCTGTAAAGGACAAAACAATTATGCTTTTGACAGTTTCTCACACTCATCAATACAGAATGAAACATTATAGTTGTCAATCAAAAAGCCCCTAAAATATTAGCTGCAGGTTTTTTTCTAGTCTTAAACAACTGTCGTAATTCTCGCTAACTACAGTCTCACGGTCAAAATGCTGTCACATTACACAGAGTGTTACCATAGAAACAGCTGTCTATCTGGATATAAACATCAGCGTGAGACCCAACCTCTGCAGACTCTCCCGCTGGGTCCCTCTCCCCATGTCCTGGTGCTGTAGCCCATCTCGCCTCCTGCAGGAAATCTCATGTCAAAACAAAGAGCGCAGCTGACCTTTGACCCCCTGCATGTTTAGACGGCTCACAGAGACAGACCGATGTTATCAGAGAGCACGGCTGAGAGGAGACTTGTCTCGCCTCTTTGCATTACAGACTGGATGAGAGTTGATTTAGGAAGCAGAGAAGTTCCATCAGTGGAGACTGTTGTGGCAAAAGGGCATGCATGTCTGCAGATTTTTCAAACCTGTCTCTTTTGTGTATGTTTGATGTTTTCAGACCAGACTCCAACGCCAACACGATTTTTGCAGAACTGTGAAGAGGTCGGTCTGTTTAAGGAGATAGAGGAGGAGTTTCTTCAAGAGGAGGAAAACAACAAGCAAGTAAATGTTACAGGAAAAAAGCACAATTGATCATTCATTGTAAACTGTAAAATGACATTAGTTAACCTTAAATGAACTTGAAGCAATAATCCTGACACATTGCAAATGTGCGCCTGATTGCAGTTGGAGCATGGTGGTCTGTGTTTTGATGGGTGCTTGTGTGTGAGAGAAAAAGCAGTCTGACCCAATTAGACAACTGCAGATATCCGACCTGCTGGTGGAAAGGCACACCAGGCGATCACATTCTACCCTGTAAATTAAACAGCCAGTCATGAAACAAACACAGAAAAAAACACCTAAACAAATGCAGGCGTGCTCACCGATGCACGCACACAAACAGGCACACATTACTGTTACCATAATCTTAGATCATAAAGCAGGCACTGTGTATGAGCTGCTGTAATCAGATATTACGCTGCAAGTTACATAAAGGTCCCAGCTGTTCATTGTTCCCACTTCTCTCCACAGACACTTTCTCATAATGGGCCATCGTGTATGAACCAGCACCAGCTCAAACCTCAGCTTCACCTCCAGCATCCTCCCCAGCCCCAGAACACACATCCACAGCCGCTGCTACATCATCCCCAGCCGCCGCTCCATCACCACCAGAGCCATGGCCCCATGATGGCACCGAGCTGCAGCCTGGCTGCCCAGCAATCTCTGACCTCCTCCCAGTCTGGATCAGTCATTACTCCTTCCAAACTAACACAAGCAGAGTGAGTATGTCTTTTTGAACGCACACACACACACACACATGGGTTTTGAAACAAACAAGCATCTTTATTAATTACTTTGTTCATGCAGCACCACTTATTTTGTCCCCTGCGCACACACTTGTACATTTCCTACTAGTTTCCACTTTCCTTCTCTCCTTCTCTTGCTCTCTTCCTATTCTGGATATTATAACTCATTCTGCCTGGCACAGACTTGCATTTCCCTCTGCATAATTCATCACTTCATTAATGATCTGAGAGGAAGGAAGAAAAAACATCAGACGTCAATTTGCCAAAGGAACAAAATAGAGATGGAGAAATTCTGCCTGACGCCCACTCAGTCCCACTGACTTTACTTGCCCCGCCACCCATCTACCGCCTCTGTTATGTCTGTAAAATGCCAGAGCCAGACTGGAGTCTCTCAGCGCGTGGGCAACTTCCCCGACTCCCCGGTTATCACCCAGTTCAACTGACAGATTAGAGGAGTTCCTGTCTTTCATCTGAGCAGCTCCCACCAGCTGCTCTCATTCTCGCTGCCAGTGAAGCAATGGATTTGTAAAACTCAATAGACCTCAGCATTTCTGAATGTGCATATACGTAGGTACTTCTGAACTGAACTGAACTGAACTGAATATACAAACTTTGTCTTGATGACTATTATTCAATTCAAACTGAAGTTATGAAAGCTGTAATCTTGCAAACTAAGATAAACAAATGAATAAATCTGAAATAAACTTCACCAATAATGTATCTCCCATTTGCTCTAATAAAGAAAAGCAACCCCACTAATCAATAATAGCATGATACTGTCTAAAAATATGAAGTGATTTGCTCAGAATGAGAATGGATCTCTCCAAAACTGACATTGACATGGACATGTAATCTGTCTGATACAGGGACTCCTCTAACATTTAAAGCCAAATGATTTATGAATAATAAAAGCCTTCTTACCTCCTGTTATCTGGCCCATGGATAATATCTGCCTCATCATATATTGTGAATAAACAAAGCATCTGCTGATGATTACATGAGCTAAGCTGCCAGAAGTAAGTCAGTGACATAAAAAGCTCCAAACATCTGTCTGGGCTAGGACACGCCATGACAGGACAGTGGGGAGGAAGCTGGGAGTCGATCATGGCACAGTAAACCCATGCCAGCCGCGTCCAGACAGCATGTTAGACAGTGAAACCCACTAAGTCTTACAAAATGAACTATGGATCAGATATCTGACAGTTTCCCCTAGCATTTGCCTTGGTTTCCATGGCAACCCAGCTTCTCAGTGTCTGGCTGTTGGCCTTGTCAAGATGTTGTGGATACGTTAGGAAATGCTGTTTTGGTTCCTCTGTACTTTGTTGTGCGCTAGACGGGCTGAAAACTCCTCGTTTGAGTGATGACATCATTGCTGATGACCTCAGCTTGTCCACGTAGGCCCACATTGTCCTGATTGGCTCAGAGCCAGAGCAGTTAGGCCGGCACATGGTTTCACGGGTCTCTAAAACCCCCGCTGTGAGCTTCTCTCCTCCCTCTCAAGCTGTCACTTTTTTCCACATCTCTGAAAAGAAAAAAAGAATCTGTTTTCATTTGTTTACATCAAACCACTGTTTCTACTTTTTTTTTACTGACCATTTTACAGACAAGCAATAAAACGTTCTATCTACATCAGCACAATGTCAAGTCATTCTTAGAGATAATATCCTCTTTAGAAAGTAGTTCCAGTGACTCTGTACTTCTACTTTTCTGGGCTTCTGCTGCCAGTTTAGTGACTAATGTGTTTATGTTGCTTATATATTTTGTGTTGCTATAAAATAAACAGCACAGTCTCGCAGAAGTTTATTAATCTGCCACTGCAAAACTCAACAACTCTCTCTCTCTCTCTCTCTGTCTCTATCTCTCTCTCTCTCTCCCTCTCGTTCTCTTTCTCCAGACTAACTGCATCATGGAATCTCTGTGCATTTCCTGAAACTATAAAAAAAAAAAAAAATCCATGATAACATTTAAAAGACAAAAAAGTGTCCAGCTCGAGGTCAGAGGTGCTTTGTGTTTAATAACACAATATCGTATTTACTTGCCTTGCTTTGAAACTTGGTTGTGGCTCTCAGTCTCTCTTTTATGTCCATTCCCAGTTGCTGCTCAGTTTCAGATTTTTTTAAGTATGTGGTTAAGTTTAGGGATTAAAAAGCAGGCGGTTAGGATTAGGTACACATCATTGCTGGCAATACAGCAAGCACTCTCCTTAAATAAAAAGCATCCAGCTGCCCGTTCTCGCTATCCTGGTCATCATGTTAGGTTGAGTATTTCTCAAGCGCTGTGCTGGTGGAAAGAATCTCCTCCAAGAAAACAACTGCAAACATCAATCAAATTCTTGTTAACTTTGTAACTTACTGACTTACTGACTGGTTACTGTAAAGCGCTCTGTGTTATTTCCATCCATTCCTCCACCGACTGCTTCTTTTTTCTTTTTTTACCTATTACCTTCCATCTCAGTGTAACCATCATGTGCCATTAAAACTCTTGTGTAAATGTTTTAACTTGCATCTCTGTCTGAACCAAGGATTCGTCTAAACCTAAGCTGGGTTGATAACATTATTTCTTTCTCTGTGGCTGACCACAGGCCGGTTCCTGGGACGCTGTCCTGCGTCCTCAACATGCAGAACAGACACAGACAACCTCTACCAGCCTCATTACCTGGCACCCTGCCAGACCCCGCCATGCAAGGGGCGTCTGCTAGGCACATGACTGTAAGTATGGGAGGCATTGTTTTGTCATGCAAAGCTCACATAACTTGCGCAAACACGCTTTATGATTTATAGACGGTGGTATAGTGACCAAAGGGGTCAAGGTCTTTTAGGGATATTCCTTGACAGGAAAGTTCACTTCACACTTGTGGATGAATTAATCAAAAGTGTCAAACTCCTAATGGATGTGACCTTATAGGTGCAATTTTATACATTGTGTCCTTTTTTCCACAACTGATAGAGGATTAGATGTTTTTTCTTCAGATACAAAAGCAGATGTCTTATGGTGTACCAGCTGTTATGCACACAACACTTTCCACTCCGTTTTTAACGGGCAGTCGACAGTATTTTAAAAGCGATATATTAGAGAACACTTTTTTTCTCTCTGGCAGAGAGTTGGAAAGGAAAGACGTGTGTTTTTTTGCATTATATTAATGGAGAAAATGTATCAGATATTGCTGTCAGTCTTCAGATATGACTCCAAAACCTTGCTTGCCAGTCAACATGTCAGAGCAGATGATTATGTAATTATGTATTAGACATGATTTTATTCGTTGTGGGTAAACCATGATAAAGCTTTTTTCATTAATTTCTAAACAACACAGGCAACATACCAAAATCTCAAATATCTACAATAATTCTAATTTAAGAAAAATCAAAGAATGAAATAATGAAAATGAATGAGTACAGATAACTGGAACCAATTGTTTTCTGTGTGACATTTTCAGTTTCTAACTCTGTTGTGGAAATATTTTAGACCAGTTTTTTTTTAAGTGTTCCAGTTTATTGATGATATGTGGGCAGTCAGATACGTGCGGTTCCCTTAAGTTCCTGTCACAGCATTTCTGACTGGGCTGATGCAGCACCTTGATTCTTTGTCTTTTCAGCCATTCTGTTGTGGTTGGCTCATTTTATCGCGCCATCTTTAAGTCAGTCTGTTTCCTTTGTTAAACAGACACGTAGAAGGAGCTTCAAAGAAGGAACTCCCCCTCTTTCTCATTCTGTGTGTGTCTCTCTCTCACACTCGCACACACAACACACACAGGTTGGGACTTATTGTAGCAGAGTTTGTATATAAAATGACAGAAGAAAAATACTTCCATATTGCAGATATGTCATAAGTTCAAGTCCGAGCCCTTCTTCGTACAGTGCACACCCTAATACAACACATTCTCCAGTCCCTTACTGTCTCAACTGAATGCCTAACCTCTCAACTAACATCAAATCATACCCGATATATACCTAATTCTAATCCTAATGCATGTTTGTCCTCATTATTACATGAGATCTTAAATACTAATTGGTTTTCATACACATAACTAAAGACACATATTTAACATTGTTAAACTTTTCCTTCCACACACACAGCACAGCATTATATGCCGTATTATATTATGCATAATAATTTAAAGTTTTACATGTCCGAGGTGTAAAAGAGGAGTCTGCTCCTTTAAAACCACAGGAGGCAAATTAACATGCCTCCGTTGTACAGTAACGCCAGTTACTTAGCTCAAGTGGAAAAGTAAACATTTGACAACTGGATCAGTGTTTCATGTACAGTTTTGTGTCTTCATTCACTGATCCCTCCAGACAGAAATATCGATGTGATGTGTCATCCAGACCAAGGAGACCCATGATGTAATCGCCAGCCCCAGCGTCAGGGTGTTTCTATGTAGTAAACAGAGCTGTACTCGTGTCCCGTCCTGCTCCGTGTGAGTTACTGCGCGTGTGCGTGTGTGTGTGTGTGTGTTTGACTGGCTGGTAAAGCTGGCACAGACGGCTTAGTGACCTCATCCTTGGCACCCTCTAAATGTGCTCCCTTTTTTTTTCCCCAGAACTGAATGGAGAAGAGAGAGAGGGAGAGAGAGAGAGACAGAGAGAGAGAGAGAGAAAAAGAGAGAGAGGGAGGGAGAAAAGAATCTGCTTCTTCTCTTTAAGAAATATTGTGTAACAGCGAGAAGATAGCAATATTGCCAAGGATGGGAAGTGGGGGGTAGGGGGTGGTGTGGGTGATGTCATGCTCCAAACATGACCTCTCCCTCTCTCGCTGAGTGTGGGAGAAAGGTGAGATGAGGTTTAATTTAGCTTGTACAGTCTGTTTAGTCAGATGATACACAGGAATGATAAAGTGTGAAGGTATCAAGCTGCAGGCAGCAGCATTTTTGTTGGAACACATCGCTTTCTATCAACTGTTGTCTTTCCCGTCGTGGATAGTGAGGAGAAACTCATGATTGACTAGGAATCAGGGCTTTATGCTGGACAAAGTTTTACTTTTAATTTTCAGATGCCACGGAGAGGTAAAATACTCCTCCGGTTTGTTTTCGGCTCTAATCTTGAGGACCACGTTCTCGATAGAAAAGGCGGCACAGATTTTCATCTGACCAGAGAATCTTCGTATGTTTTCATTAGCTGAAGACGCGTGAACTTTCCTTAACAGTTTATGGGTTTGACTAGCCATTCAACTTAATGACTGATCTTTCTGGACATGAATGTTACTTTTTTTTTCCTTATAGGAATACTTTAAAATAAAACATAGAGAAATTATCCTGAAAATCACACAAAACAATTGAGAGGTCAGTTGATTTAAAAAGATACAAATGTTGCTTTGAATTATGTGTTTGGAAATAGAAGTTTTTGGGGTTTTTTCAAAGAAAGCCATGGAAATGACTATTGGTTTCTGGACTACCTTTTCACTGCATCAAGTTGGGCATTTAGTCAAAAGAACAAGCCACAATTAGAACAAAAAAAGCTTAAAAACTCCTGGCCTGTCTCCCCACTACAGCCGTACACTCACGTGTGCTTCGGCCCAGTAGCACCACAAATATCTGAGACTTTCTATTTTCTATTTATCTCTGAAAATGGACATGACTTCTCCGGACAGGCATTAACATTTCACCAAATTATTATACCATAAAATATTTCACATTGCAGAATTTTAGGGTTGTTTTTTTTTCTTCACTTTTTCACTGCAAATACTTGCTAAAGATTGCTGCTAAAAACCATTTGGATGTCAAATTAATGTTCATGAATAAGAATAACAGCTCGGCTTTTAATCTTCGCATTTCATTTGCAAAATTTATTGGAAGAAAAATGTTTTGTCTTGTTTTGTGGTGCACTTTTAGATTTTAACATTTGAGGTAAATAGTAAAGCTGAAGGTAATTTTTTGCATTAAGGAGGATCTGCAGTTGCTTTTCTTCTTGAATTAATACTGCTATCAAACAACAAAGAGAGAAAGAGCTGTAACTTTTTTTGAACACTGAGAACTGATTCTTTTTTGATTTAAACAAAAAACAAATCCCCACAAATAATTTTCTAGATGCTGTAGGTCCACAGCAAATCTGAAAGTTTGTCCTTAGAAAAAATTAGAAGTCATAAAAGGCTGGCTGCAATTGGTGCATATTAATAAAAACAACAAATCAAATTTAAAAAAAAATTATAAATAAAATCCATGTTCATATTTGTAATTATCTCTATTCAGAGAGCGAAGCAGACAATGGGCAATCATTACCAGCAGCACCTCCCAGGACTCATCAACAACCCTGTGACATCCATGGGTCACATGATGGAGATGATGTCACAGCGCCACCAGGCTTCCCCACTACAACAGCAACAACACCCCCACCATGCCCATCATCATCATCACCATCATCATTCTCATCATCCGCAGCTCCCAGCTCCGCCCCTTACTTATGCACAACAGTGCCATGCTCCGCCTCCACAGCACCTCGGAAGCATCCAAGCCCACCAGCTTCACCAGTCAGGGAATGTACCTCACGCTCAGGCTCACCAGTCACCGCCTTCACGCTTACATCAGGGCTCACCACCAGCACCCCCACTGCCTACCCCAGCACAGGTGCAGTGCATGATATTTAGTGAAAACTGTATGTTTGTGTTTTTTTTTTATTTTATTTTTAATTTTTTTTCATAATTGTGCACAGGGATGTTACTTTTTTTTCTCTTTTGTTTCCAGTTATCACCAGTTGCGCAACAGGTGCAACCCTCGCAGCCATGCCACTCCCAGCATGCTTTGCAGGCAGGTGTTAGCTGCAGTGGTGGTGGAGGAGGAAGCAACCGTCGCAGAAGGACAACCGAGCAGGACCCTGACGAGCGGAGGCAGAAGTTTCTGGAACGCAACAGGGCTGCAGCCACCCGCTGCCGGCAGAAGAGGAAACTGTGGGTCTCGTCGCTGGAGAAGAAAGCCGAAGAGCTGACGCACACAAACCTGCAGCTACAGGTGGGGTGCTCTCTGTGTAAAGACGAGCTTTCACACAGATACGATGTTCACGTCAAGGGCAGCTTGACAATCTGTATTTGTGTTTTCTCAGAACGAGGTGACATCATTGAGGTCAGAGGTGGGTCAGCTGAAGCAGATTCTCCTCACCCACAAGGACTGTCCTGTCACTGCTAGGCAGAGAGAGGCACAGGGGTACCCCAGTGAGTAAACCCCACCCCCTTCCCGTACCCCTGTTTAGAAAACGCTCCATCTTTTCTAGGTCATCTCCATCAGAAACTGAGGGTATAATTCAGAAACAACAAAGCTTATATGCTCACAGGAAAATACACCACAGTTCCTGCACAGAAACCTTGAATTGTGCCTTACTGAGCACAACTAAACAGTTCTTGTGAGTAAAGTAGTACCTAACAGTCTTCAGATATAATCAATGCACTTTTATTCCTAAGGAGGGCCAGTCACTGCTCTCTGAAGTCTCATTTTAAAGGGAAGTCTCATCCAATCTTTTGCCGTACTACTTTAATGAAACAGACCTTGTCTATCTTGCACTCCAGACAGGCTAAAGTCAACATTCTACAGTATGATAACTTTACCTGACTGTAATCAAAGATAGTTTTTTGTTTTGTTGTTTTTCTTTTTTGTTTTTTTTTTTAAAAAAAAAAAGCACCTTATGATTGAACAAAAAGAACAAAGAAGGATGCAATGTTTGCGTGTGCTTTCTTCACGTATTTCTAATGTTTTTTTGTACCTGTACATGTAGAGTATTCACTTGTTAAAATAAAAAGAACAGCAACATTTATTTCATTTAGTTTCTGAATTGTAAGGGGTTTTTATTCAGCTGTTTAGCACACAAAACGCAATGCCCACTACCCAGCTTGCCCCAAGAATGGATAATCGGCACATAATCAGTGGCTTTGACAGATGTTTCTGTGTCCAGCTGCAGGGGTGAGCCCGGGAGGAAGTCCCACCCCTGCAGGTCCTGGGTCTCATCTGCAAGCGGTCCAACACAACAGCATTTCCACCTCCTCTATAGCTGGAGGAGACCCTGGCCACGGCCCCCAGCCTGGACACCAGACTTCAGCATATAAAGTAGATGAAAGATGAAATACTGAACTGGAAGAGGGAATTCATGAATCAATATGAACACTGAGGTCTTTTTGTGTTTGTTTTTTTTTTAGCATTTTTAAGATACTTTCTGTTTTGAGGTAAGACCGGAAATATCACTTTGCATATCAGTTTTTTTTTTTTTTTTTTTTAAAGAAATGACCGTCTCTGTGAGCCTTGTTAAAAACTGTGATGTTACATAGCATCTTGACCCTGCGTTAATGCAGAAAATGTTTGTTTCTGTTTACATCGATCTGTCACCTTCAGCCAGCAGGCTGTCTGCACTCTGAATCACAGCACATATTTTTTCCACATCTTTTATTCTTCTATCTGGCACTAATATTGAAAAACAAAAACTATATTTTTGGTTCTGTTTCTATATATGCAGCTGCTAATGCGCACATTATGCCTTTTATTTGAAGCAAAGACAGCTTGCAGTAAATAATACAACTGTATTTGTTTGTTAATAAATAAACCAGTATAAGACAAAATTATATTTTTAACTTTGGAATTTCATGGTCTTGTAAATAGAAGTCAGCAAACCCACATATGTCTCTAAAAGCCATTTAAAACCTGATTGTACAGTGTTTGCTGTAAGGCACTTTTTTTTTCTTAAATACAATTGCCTTGAGTCATGAAATAACTCTGAATTGCACTCCTGTCTGAATCCCTGTCAATTAATTTACATTTAAATTACATTTTTGTACTGTAAAGTTGTGGACAATCGCTGTAAATCTAATGCTAAATAAAAGGACTTATTCTGGTATCCTCTTGCTATTACTTATGAGTTTTTTGGACATCATACCAGACAGTCATTGCTTCTGTTTGCTCATTTTGGAAAGAGAGAAACCAGAGGGTGTGGGTGATAACAGCATAGTTATCATTGTGACTCTGTGGTCTACTCTGCCATCTAGTGTCTGGATTTATCAGTGGCGTCTGACCACGCTGATGGAGGCCCTCTGCAAAGAGACGTCCTTCCTACAAAACAACAAAAACCTCCTAAAACATTAAAAGCTCTGTTTTCTCTTATTTGCATTTCATACCAATTCACATCAGGGCAAGTGTTCCAAATTTAAGGCTCAAATTTTTGTAAATTCTGTAAGTAACTAAGTCATCCACGCAGAATATTGATATGCTTTTTTACAGCAAACTACCTTGAGCATCTACTGATATGAAAACTGTTTTTTGTTCATGCAGTCATCTCTGCAGGTCTGTGTCAGAGTGGTTTTGCTCGTGAGTGTGATTTGGAATAAATGTGGGAGGCACTCCACCCTGCTGACTCAAACAAAAGGACTGCTTAACCATTGCCAGACCCCATTCTGACACGCATGCACACTACATTTTCTAAAATGCAATTATACCTGCGCTCTGTTTAGCTCTCTTCTAAAAATTATGGGTTGTTTTTTTTTTTTGCATCATGTTAAAGCTGAAAATAGCAGTCAAGAACAAGTAATATTTCTTTATGTAAAACATCTATCTGCCCATATGGCGAGAGCATATCTTTCTTGTGCTTTACAGACTCAATGGTCTACATACAACACTTGGTAGCTGTGGAAACAGCAGCATCTATTACAACACTAAACCAGTCACAAACACAGACACATTTGTCACATTGCTGGGAATTTTACTTTGTTGTGTAATGCAGAATGATACAAAGCTCCATATAAAAGTATAAAAACATAATAGATGTGGCACACAACAACTTTTTTTCCTGCCAGCCAGCAGCCATCATTGTATTCTGTACAAATATGAGACAATATGATGTCTGTTAATTCAGTTTTAGCACCATTATTGAAATCAGTGGTACATCATTCATATGTGCACACTTGCTCTCACAACAATCACACATTTAAAGACACACACAGGTGCAAGGAAATAAAAGCGGAAAAGCACAAGGGGGGAAAGGGAAGTCGGGTGGATTGGACTTCCTCTGCAGTCTGAGAAGGTCCTTGAGAGCTCTGCTGTTTTACAGTCGCTTTAATCCTAAAACAAGCTGTTTTGTGGGTTTATGTGCAGCTGCAAACAAATCCATGTCTATAATGTGATAATGCAGCGTGTCAACCAAGAGGACGACAGTGAGAAACAAAAACAAATGTCTTTCTTTGCTATACAGTGTCATTATTAAGTTTGGTCTTTTGTGGTTTTAGTCAGAGAATCTCTGCATGTCACTGTCTCTGCGAACATTACAGTTGTCAAGGAATCGGTCACAAGGGAATTCAATGAGGTCTCCTTCCTCCAGAGGGGCAAGTCGCGCTGGTCGACTGCTCTGGTAGCTGGTGAAGTCAGCTGATACGGAGGCTGTCGCCATGGCTGGTCGAAATGGTCTCCTGGTGGAGTACATGTGGCGCACGTGGACAGCGGACTTCCTCCTCTGCAACTTTCTCCTGAGGCTCCGCCCCAGCCAGACCCCGCCGATTACCAGCAGCAACATGGCATTCCCTACTAGTGTTGCCACCGTCACCAGCTGGAGGTCAGAGGTCAGCGTAGCTACCTGGGCGAACTCTTCAGGGAGGGTGACCAGCCCCGAACAGTGATCACGGGGTGCCACTTGGCACACCGATCCTCCAACTACTCCTTCCACACAGACCATGTAGGTCACACCTGCGACCAGCTCTCGCAGGGTAACAGAGCGGGCTGCTCCGTGGGCATAAACGTAGCGGGGGAAACGATCCTGGGTGCCAAATCTGTCAAACAGAACCCGGTAGTGGATTTCGTCATGGCTTGGTCTGGATCGTGGTGTGTAGTGGTGATGCTCCCTGGTGGTCCAAAAGACAGTGACAGTACTGGACGTCACCTGATCCACTGACACGTTGGTGATGAAATGGCGGTTGAACACACAAGGATCTGTGATTACAGGCAGAGCCTCCTGCTGATCGGACCTCAGAAGATCAAACCTTTCTCCAGACTGGACAGGAGAACTGGTGCTGATGTTAGTGGCGGGATGCACTGTGGTTGATGGATCAGTTTTAGGAAGAACATTTGTCCTGCGTCTCCCTTTAGCACGTTTCCTCAGTCCCTTTACAGCAGGTTGTGACTCCCTCTTTGGTTTCTTTCCTTTCAGGACTGATGCCTTTTCTTCCACCTCTGGACGTCCTTGGTCGTGTTGAATTTCTACCTCTTCTTTCCCCTGTCTTTTCCTTGTTTCTCCCTCTCTCCAACTCATCACTCCATCTCTGTCCTCTTGTCTCAAAGCTTCTCTTTCGCCCACTCCTGTTTTATTACTGTCCCTTGCACCCAGCTGACCCACTCCATCTGTCAACTCTCCATCCTTTCCTGCATCTAGGTCTAAATCTCCTCTCGGTTTTTCCTCCACCTTCACCAACACAGCCCCTCCCCGGCTCTCCTCAGGCAAAGTGCCTCCCTTACACGATTGGCTCCAGTTCCCGAGGGGTTGCAGCTGGGAGCTGTTCACATAGTCCAAATATTTCCCCCTCAGAGTTGCTGGGTAATGACATTGCACAAATACGGTCAAAAGTTTGCCCTGAGAATGCGCAGCAGTCATCCATCTCTTCAGCTCCTCCAGGCGGCAGTCACACGTCCAGTTGTTGCCATGGAGATCCAGCTCGTAAAGCACGCTGTTGAGGGCAAAAATGTCACCAGACAGACTGGTGAGAAAGTTGTTCTTCAGCTTCAGGACCTTTAAGTGTTTAAGTTTGGAAAAGGCCATAGAGTCCACGTTGGAAATGCGATTGCTGCTGAAGTCCAGCTCCTCGATGCGCTCCAGAGGGTCGAGGAGACCTGCGGGGATTTCCACCAAGTCGTTACCGTCAATCAGCAGCTCCCGGAGGCTTGACAGCCCCTTCAGGGCGTCGCTGTCCATACGAGAGATCCTGTTGTTGCTGAGGGAGAGCCTTGATAGCTTTTTCAGGTTTTGGAAGACGTGGTTTCCGATGTACTGTATTTCATTTTCAGAGAGCAGCAAGGTTGTAAGAGCTCTGAGAGGAGAGAAAGTGAGGCCACTGCGCACAGCAGACTGCTTGTTGTGGGCCAGGTTTAAAAAGCGCAGGTTGGTTAGTTTAGAGAATGCGTTCCTGTGTATGTGCTGCACTCTGTTGTGTTCCAGGTGAAGATAATGCAGACTAGTCAAGCTTTCGAAAACAGAGTCCTGCAGAACTTCTATTGCGTTTCCATCCAGACGCAGTTTAACAAGATTATTCAAGTCGGAAAAGAGCCCCGCTGTGATTTTCTGAATGGAATTGTTGTTTCCATAGAGAGTAGTTAATTTCTTCAGGGGTTGTAAAGTTCCAGCTGGTACAGCTGTTAAAAGATTATGTCCTAGATACAGCTCCTCCAGCTTTGGAAGCTTCTCAAATGCTTTTGGGTGAATTGTTGCAATTTGATTGTACTGTAAATTTAGCCTTACGAGGTTACTATACCACGTGAAATCGAAGGCAGAGACGTTTGTGATGAAGTTACCCCCGAGGCTAAAGATCAGCGTGTGATCAGACACCCGCTCTGCGGATTTTGGCACAGCGCGCAACCCGCGGTTGGTGCACATGAGGTGCTGAGAATGCTGACAGTCGCAACGTTCGGGACAAAAGTCCAGTGCAGAAGATGTGATTCCATTAGCCGACAGCAGGAAAAAGCAAATCCCCGTCAGGAAACTGTTGGTATCCATTCCCACAGTGCTGCTGGCACAGCCAGAGTCTGGTGCGGCATTCGCTTTGTGCTCTTCAGGTGCAGTCGCCCCTTTCTTCCGTCATGCTGGAGACCAAGTCCTCCATAACCCACTTATTTCCCCGAATAGCTGTGCACTCTGGACTCCATCACTGATCAGCAGCGCAGAGCGATTTAATTAGTCTATGCACTGTGATACTGTCCGTGCAGACGCTCACCTCCACAGGAAAAAAGCGTCCATCCCCCCCAAAAAAGTGGTCATCTGCTGCGAATTACAGAGTTCAGGCGCTTTGCGTTTTCGCGCACACGCCCGCGGGCGTTCTCATGAAATCCCTCCTCCGCAACTCTGCGACCATGCGCAACCAGATGTGCACTTTTTTGTCGCACAGGACCCAGAGCTTTACGCGTGCACACAGGCTCTTAAGCGCACACGCTCTCCAACAAACCCTTTGACCGAGTTTAGCGCGCGCCCCCGAGGCCACTGGG
Organism: Arrhamphus sclerolepis; assembly: GCA_037176975.1. Classification (NCBI taxonomy): domain Eukaryota; kingdom Metazoa; phylum Chordata; class Actinopteri; order Beloniformes; family Hemiramphidae; genus Arrhamphus; species Arrhamphus sclerolepis. The sequence goes on from JBAMYA010000003.1 coordinate 4,871,151, forward strand.
GGTCTGAGATCTGGATCGGTTGCCTGGAATGGACAAAGCAGACAGGAAGATATCCTTCCCACGGAATCCCAAGAGAACACCCCCACCTCCAATATTTTAGTAAAGTAGTCATGGAGCAGGGTTTGCAGAACACAAAATTCATAATGTAACTGCATTTTTTTTTTGTTAAGCTATGAAAATAATTCTTAAAATAGCAGAGTGTAATGTGTTTTTCTACTTGAAGGACGTCCAGTCTGCCCAGTAGAGGCAAAGCACACACAAAGCCTTCAATAAACACACCAGCCCTTTCTGCATGTCTTCTGTACACCAAACCCCAGCTATAATTCATATTCTCTCATTAAGGTGGAATCATGTTACTGAAGCCATAAGGAGCACAGATGTTCACGTTAGTTAATGAAGCATTTTAGTTGAGAAGTGTGCATTAAATTAAGTGAAAGATGCCAAATCTGAGTCAAAAATCTTAAATGGAGCCTAGCTTCAGGGTAACTGGAACATGAGAATAGTTCGTGCTTGATTCTCTGCACAGTACATGGATGTTTCCGGGCGTCTCAAAATATGTGACATCTCTGCCAAAATATCTGCACATCTGTGGCAAGCAGGAAGTAGAAGCTGCTCATCCAGTGACAAAAGAGTGACAAAGAGTGTCTTGTCATATATGCAGCTTGGAGTCAACTTCAACCAGTTTATCTATCTTAACATTCAATATTCTGTATAATCTTCTGTAAAGATACTCCTGTAAAGAGACTGATCAGTTAGCTTTAGTTTCAGTAAAAACACAGATGAAGGAAACATAAGTGTGTTGACAGAGAGGGGTGGTGCAGTAACTATAGGCACTGGACTGTAGACATGTTGGAAGAATCCAGTCGAATTGCTCTCCACAAATGGGCAAATGTTTGTGTGATGTTAAGCAAAAGAATGGCTCAAAGCTGAATGTTTGAACCCTAAATATGCTGGAAGAAAAACTCAGACCACACATGAAAACAGCACCAGCTTATTACAGGTATTTATTAAGCGTTCACATTTAGGTGAGATTAAAGCCTGCAACTCTTATAAGAAAATATTTGCTTTTCTACTTGGTTTTTAGTGCTGGTAAAACTAAATTAGATTATCCGAGGATCAAACATCATGGTGATTGCCAAAATACTTTAACTTTATTTTAGATTTAGCTATTCAGTTCCCTCTGTTATGCAATGGAAAGCTTCATGTTGGCACCATGCATCCTGTATAGGTCCGCATTAATGATGTTAAATGCATTAAACAACCTGCATTAAAAT
>JBAMYA010000003.1:4872524-4910524 GCA_037176975.1 Arrhamphus sclerolepis
TCTCTCTCTCTCTCTCTCTCTCTCTCTCTCTCTCTCTCTCTCTCTCTCTCTCTCTCTCTCTCTCACACACACACATACACATTCTTGATCCTCCTTTCTCTCTCGTTTTTTGGTGAATATTGGAGGCCATATTTTGCTTCTTGGCATCACTAACACTCGCCATGTTATATATGTGGTCTAATTACCACTGAAAATGAATGCCCCAAATTTTAATAGATGACATGATTTGAATGCTGTTTTCTGTCTCAAAGTGCTACATGCAGACTAAGTTAAAACAACAGAATAAAAACAAATATCTTAAATCTTAAAAACTACAGAAGTGTGTGATAAACTAGACCTTTTCGGCTTCAACAAGAATTAAAAGAGTAAGTGGAATCCAGTTGATGCAACTTGATAATTTGATCATCAGAGGATATTGACTTGGTTGGAGTTTTGTTTATCTGGATATTACTCTCATTTTCTTTCTAACCTCTGCTCTGTGTTTTGTTATTTTTTTCTGCTGTGGTTTCAGGGATTAAGTTTCTTGATCTGTTTTTTATCAGGATTTTTGGTTTTCTTCCTCTGGTTATTGTTATGCCTCTTCTGTGTTTCATTTCCATCTGGCTCTTCTCCAGTTATTTTCCTGGGTTATTGTCACCCATGTCTCTTGGTCAAGTATTTTTGACCTTTCATACTTGCCCTGCTAGTCTGTTGTCATTCTGGAATTTTGCTCCGAGAGTGCAACTCTGTCATTGTTTCCAGTGCTGTTTTCTTGACATAAAGGGCTGCAGTCGTCAAATCCTGACGTCTGTGACATTTTCTCCACTCAATACTTCTTCATTTTGCATTATGTTTACTTCCAATTTAGTTAACGTGTAATTATGTCATGTGTTGGTGTTCATCTGATGATTACTATACACTTCAAAGCACATATGGTTACTCTGATCGGATGTGGTGATGGGTGTAGTAAAAATGGGTCACTTTAACCAACCAGCAGCAGCCCAGATCGAAGTGGTAGGAGTGTAAAAAAAATGAATCCACATGATATGAGTATTTGCACTAAGAGTACAAGGAAACAAGTCTGTTCATGTCTCCTACACCGACTCACAAGAAATCCAGTGCGCTCATACGATCGCAATTACTAGAAAAGGACGAGGGCGGTCTCTAATCCCTCAACTTTACAGTAATTCCTCTCACCCTTCAGCCACAAGCCTGCTGAACGGTGCTTTGACCAGACGCTCTGTGAGAACCGTAGCTGTTTGATCGTAAACTCAAGACTCTTTTGCCAGTGTTTGGATAGAAAGATCTATTTTTACGCACGACAGCATCACCGGTGACATTCCCCGAGTGGACAGCTGGATGCGCATCAGCTTGATCCTCGGAAACAAGCTGAACTTGTCTGTTCAAAGGATAATCAGAGGTGAGCAGCTTCTTGGATCAGGTTTACCAAAGTGTTGATTGTTTCTTGTTTGAGGAATTGAACGCATTTACTGTCCGTCCGCTCTTTTACAACCATTTAGAGTGTTTCCAGGGCGTTTTGATGAACTGATTCAGCGGTCATAATCTAAGTCACGGGTCTCCTGACTCGGTGACTTGTTGGCCTCAGCGCACACGCACGCGAGCGCTGAGTCCATCTGGTCCAGCTCCATCAAAGTTTTCGAAGAAAATCGGTTGTCGGGAAATGGCCCCGAAGGCGCACTTGCCGTTCTTGGGGATCGTGTACACATAAGTGGAATGTTGTGGGCGCAAAAGCACAGAAAAGTTCTCTCACTGTTCATGATGGCAAAGATTTGCAACTTTCAGAGGTTTTCACATTACTAAAAAAAAAAAAAAAAGCTGTAAAATGAACCCTAGCTATATAGAATGGGTTTCATTTACAAAAATCATCATCATTATCATCACCTTTATTTATAAAGCACTTTAAAACAGCCACAGCTGCCACAAAGTGCTGTACATTGTAACTAAATAGTAAAAATTACATAGGATGTAAAATAAAAACAAAAGAAAAGAAAAAGTAAAATGTAATGTTTGTAATATATATATATATATATTTTTAACTCATTTTTTTTGGACATTGTTGCAATCTGGTGAATTGTTATTTTAGACCACTTTTAGTATTAAGTATTTCTGTTATTCTGTTTCCTTGTCGTTTCCTTGGATCAGATCACACTAAACAAAAGAAACATTAAATATTTAAAAACCCTGAGTTTGACACTTTGAAATTAGAGTTTGGCATGAGGTAAAGGTCTGCAGTGACAACTCCTAAATAATTTATCCAAGATGAATCAATGAAGTGAAACCGTGACCAGTTGGGGAGTTTTCCTTATTGATCACATGAAGTGTGCTGCTTTCTCGTTTTCATTCATGTTTCTGATGTCTCAACTCTGTGCCCTTTTATTCTTTTTGAGCTTTTGTTGGTTGCTTTCGTTTTCTCTTTCAGCCAACATTCTGATTTCAGTCAGACGTTCTCCAAACCTCTAACATTACAGCTGCTGCCTTTTCTCTGCAAGGCAAACCTTTGAAAGATGAATTTGAAAGTTATGAGCAGTTTTTTGTGGGTATAGTTTAATATACAGGGGACTTCCTTGTTGTCATGAGTCACTAGTGATGTCTGTAGCCCACAAGGATGGTGTGGGCTGTGTTGTATGTGCCCACACAGAGTAAAAATGGGGAGAAAAGCAAATGGAAATCCCCATTAAATATTTTGAAGCTAATACAAAACATATCAAGGTTGCGGTTACTTTTGTCAGGGCCCTCCAGGGTGCTGAAACAAGCTGAAAGTGAGGCCTGAAAAATCTTTCTCTTTCAGCTCTCTGCAATCCTCTTCTGCCAAGGTCATGTTTTCCAAGGCCACTGCCAACTTCGTTAATCAGATAGACCCGGAGGGAAGCCTGATCCATGTGTCTCGAGTAAAGGACTCACACAAACTGGTTCCCATGGCACTTGTCGTCAAGCGCAACCGTTTCTGGGCATGGCAGACGCCCAGGTACCATCCGACAGATTTCACCCTCAGTGACCTGTTGCTCGGTGATGAAGTGCTCATACCTGGTAAGTTCTGCACAAACAGGCTTTTGCTGTTTCATTTCCACGGCAGCTGATATTTTCACAGATATTTTCTTAGGGCATGAATGTTTGTAAAGGGATATTGATTCATTGGATTTGCTTTTTCAGAAGTGTCTGAGAAGGAATTCCTGACCTTCAAGGGGACATATAGTGACCAACACTCTGGGCTGTTGGAAACAGACACCGGTTCTGCCAGCATCTCACTGGAGGGCCAAGGTTCGACCAAGCTCCAGTCCTGTTTTGGCAAGATGAAGATGGAAGAACTGGACATAAAAAAGCTGTTGAGTGATTCCAGCAACAGGTATTGTGACACAGCACCTGAGGCCACAACTGCATACAGAGTGTTGTCAAACATCTCTGCTGGATCAGTTCCTGAGTCCTGAAGACCAGTGTCTGTTTGCATCAGGTTAGTGGACATGCAGCATGTGCTGGTGCAGCAGCTAGAGAAGCGAGCTGACGTGCTGGCAGTGGTGAAGGACAGGATCCTCACCACCAGCTCCTGCACCGTCACCCTCACAAAAAAGCAGCAGTGCACCTTTCAGGGGCTGCTCGGGTTGCTGGGCCTGCTGGGGCGCTCTGTTCAGGTTTGCAAAATTTTTAACTCTTTTGTTTTTAAACTGATTACAGCCTAATAGATATATCTGTTATTATGGCAAGTATTTTACTTCTAGTTTTCTTGACGGAGCCATGATTCTAAGTTTTCTTTGTAAGCGTTTGCATACATCAGACTTCCATTCAAAGATATTCTAATCTGTCAGCTCCTCAAGGATCAAACCAAAGTATATGTGTGTTCTCAGGTGTGTGTGAAGGATGTCACCAACATTACGATGGACAGCGATATTTCCTTAGAGATCCCATCCGGCACAGTTGTTGCATACAGCATACAGGAGCTAGAGATAAAAAAAGATGGCCACTACGGTGAGTTTGTGTTGGTCTGTATTTACTCAATCAAATGCCTAGAAAGCTCAGAAATTTTCTCTGTAACACCACTTCTGCATTTTGATCATGATTACGGACAAACCTCAGAAAGCACAGCTAGACCGCTGTAATTTCTCTTCTTAGATATTTTTCCCTTTCCCTTCCCGTCTGCTGCGCTAGCACTCTTTTTAATGACAGTGTTCAGTAAACGTCTTTTGCAAGGGACTGCAACAGAGTTCAACTGAGAGTGAAAAGTTCTGAATTGCAGATCTCTCATCTACCCACAGGATGATGATGACAATGATTATCTTAAAGACCAATGTTTCTCCATGAATATAGCCAATAAAACAAACAAACAAAAAAAGAAACAGGAATAAGATAAATGACATAATAAGAGAACCTGATAAGGAAGGTAGAATGTTTGTCTCTGTTGATCAACTTTTGGGGGGGAAAGATGTTTATTTTTTAACATTTAACAGGCTGTTCTCAGTGTTCCATTTGGTCCTTTGTGTGAATCTTTATGGCTTTGTTCACCTTTTCAGGCATATGCTTGCAACCTGGTGCCGTTGGAGGCTTTGAGGAAGACTGCATCCCAGAGCTAAGTTCATCTGATCATCCCTTGGATGCAATAGACGGCATGCACAGCAGCAGCAACGTCCAAGTACCTTCAGGTGTTCCTCAGAATGGTTTGTGTACACCCATTTACATGTCTCTCTCTCTCTCTCTCTCTCTCTCTCTCTCTCTCTCTCTCTCTGTCTCACAGAGATGAACTTATACATGCTAAGTGGGCATCACAAAGTAAATCACAGTCCTGAAAAGTGAGAAATTAAAAAAGTCTCTCTGTTTTTAAAAACCCTAGATGACACTACAACCGTTACATTTGATGCTTTGATTAGTTAGACGTAATTACAAAAGCTTGGACTTGATGCAGATGGAGTCATTCCAACACAAACGTGTAACGTGTCAGATAAATGCATTGTTTTGTATTTTCTGGATTTTGGTGTCTTGCAGGTTTCCATGAAGCAGACCTCTCTCCTCTGTCAGAGCTGCCTGAGCTTACTCGATGCGAGTTGTTCAAGAAGCTGCAAGAGACCCTTAAGGACAGATCTGTCCTGGTGTATCTGCAGTGTGCAGTAAGTGACGCACAGACATGATCTGCATCCCTTTTTGTTTGAGGGTCATGTGAAAACAGACAATCTTTGATTTTTAAACTCTCTTCTATGGGGAAGTCTGAGGATAATTGTGCAACAAAAACAGTAAACGCCGAAATTGCGACAGCCTGTTTCATTGAAAGTCAGAGTGAAGCAAAAATAGAATTTCTTTTTTTTTTTAAAACATTTTTGGTCCGAACCTTTGTCTTCGTCAGCTCGAGGAGTTGTGCCACATGGGCATCATAGAGGAAGCGTCTGAGATGGTGAGGAAGTCCTCCGTTCTGGATCAGCAAGGTTCAGATGTTCTCACTGAACTCAGTGAGGGCGGTGTCACCGCAGAGCTAAAGGCAGCTCACCTGCTGGTCAGTGCCATGGAAGGTGAGAGGAAAACGCTGACACAATAGCTATAGACATTTACTTTTTCTTAGGAAATTGTTTAGCACAAGTTAGCACTGCAGAGGAGGTTTCATCCTGTTTCACCTTCTTTTTCTTATTTTTACAGAGTTGCCAGATGAAACCCTTAACCTTCTCAGTCAGAGCCGACCTGATTTTCTGGAAGCCTTTGACAAACTGGTTGGTTAATATGTTTTATTTGCTATAATTTCTCTCTTTGAGTTGTTATAAATGTGTTGTTTGGTTATATAAACCAATAAAGCATCACTTTCATGAGATTATACTTCAATTTTGCTTCCTCTTGAGTTTAAATAATTCCATGATTGGCTCATTTTTTTTTTAACATTTCTCAAGAAAACATAAACTACTTTAAAAATACACCCATCAGTCTGTCAGTTCTGTCCAAACGTAACACAATCCATGTAAAAGACCCGTGTTATATTCAATATTACACAATGCCTACAAACAATGTAACTGTCTTTTTCTTTTCCCTTATTTTTCTCCAGATACATGCGTTAAAAGATGGCAGGGAGCATCTCTCCATCCACTCTCTTCCCATCCAGCTGCAGGACAACCAGGTCTTCCAGCAGGCTGAACAGCTGCTGAGCTCCATCAGTATGACACTGAGAAGAGATGCTGACGAGCTCTGGGTGGAGGCAGGAAGTGATGAGAAGGTTCTCCCTGTGGTTCTCAGTCTCAGCGTACGCGGGCTGTCGCTGCTCTGCCTGCAGTAGTCATTATGCACCCAATAGCATCTCGTTTTCCTTTCTTTCTTAAAATTATAGTTCCACTGTCTTTTTCTTTATTGTAAACATTATCAAGCATGTTATAGTTTGTTACGGTACAAGGTCATATCGTTTGTAGTTTGTATTATTGTACCTTTTATTATTCCTTTCTATTTGTCAAACTTATTATTTTTTAATTATTATTTAAGCAAATACACAATATTTTTGTACAGAAAAGAAAAAAAAATTCTTTGAAGAATTGACTTAGAAGTTGTGATACTAAGCTACGGCTCTGACATGGGTGATAATTTGCCTGGGACAAGTGAATACTACCATTGCTCACCATTTGTTGAGTTAAAAAGCTTTTAAAAATGAACATCTTAACTGAATGTGTGCAAAAAAGAGAAGCTTCACTTGTGTGTCATCCTGAAAACTGTACATGCTCATTCTTGCCAAGACTTTTTATTCTAAAAGGTATTGCTTTATATTGTGTTTGTTTTATTTACAGGTTGTTGTTTTTTTTATAAAGTTGCCTTTGCAAAACATTGCTTATTTATTGTTGATTGAAAACACCCTGAAACACCCTTACATTTCAAAGTTTAGTTTTTTTTGTTGTTGTTGTTGTTAATCTTGTTGAATTTAAGCTTTTAAAATGTTTTATGAAGAAATGGAAAAATGCATTCCAGTGTTCAAAAACAAAATGCACTTGTTTACTGAATTTTAACTGAATCTTACGATTATAAATCCCAAACAAAATCCTTGGTGTTTCTGTTTGAAATGCATGTAATGTAATGATTGAGATGAAAGGTGCGTTGCTTCCTGTGGGACATAGTTTTGGGAGGACACGGTTTTATTTCTGTTCTTTTAATTATTTGAAATGTGAACATCAGTATTTTAAAAGCTAACTTCAAATCCCACTTTTTGTATGCTGCTCTTTAGTTTGTACTTTCCCTTTGTACTGCACAAGTGTTTTCAAATAAAATTTGATGAGAATTTTTCTCTGGATGACTGTATGTCTGCAGAAATATTTGCTGCATTTGTCAGGATGTAACTTTTTATTTAATTTAATTTATTCATTTGTTCATTTATTTATTTAATTATTTATTTATCATCATTATTATAACTGAATTTTAAACATTCAAATCTGTATCAGGAAAAGAAAGTGCACAATATAATGCAACATAGTCACAATTAGGGCTCAGTTAAGAAATTCTGATTAGCAGACAACTGTTTTTCATATCAGTGGATTTCTTTTTAGATATTTAATGCATCTTATTTATTTATATGGGTGGTGGTGGTGGGATTCATAATGCTAAGAGAACTTTGAAAAAATAAGAAAAGGATGTTGTTAAGCCTATTTATAGTCTGACATTAATGGTGTTCTATGTATGTTAATCTCTTGAATAATAGTAGCTGTAACGAAAAGCGATTACCCTCAGGAATCAATAAAATAATCCTGATTCTGATTAGCAAACTGCATTTCATGTCGGTGGATTTCAAGTAATTTGGAGAAAATGAATGCATTTTATTTTGATAATTTATAAAGGTAAGAGAATTGATCATAGGCTTAAAATTAAGTTTAAGAGGAAAAGGGTGGTTGTTCAGCCTGTTTTCATTTTGATATTGATAGTATTATTTTGTGATTAAATCGATTAATTGAGGATCTACTACTACTACTACTACCACCACTCGCTACTACTGCTAATAATAATGTGGTACCACGTGGGGTCGCTGTGAGCAATAACCATGGCAATGACCGACGCAATGACGTAAATTTCAAGCGACCAGAATTGAGCTGACGCCTGTACTGCTCGTCGCGTTGCTCTGTTTCACAAATATCTCTGCATTTTAACAACTTTAAAACGCGTTAAAATGCCAGTGTGTAACTTTTTCCTACAGGGCCGTTGTCGTTACGGCGAAAAATGCTGGAACGAGCACCCCAGAGGAGGAAGCAGAGGAGGAGGAGGAGGAGGAGGTTTCAACGACGGCTATAGCCGCCAGCAGCAGAGCAGAGGAGGAGGAGGAGGTACCGGGTCATTTTTGATCTAACAAACAGTACATACAGATGCCAGAGATCGGTTTGAACCTGAGCTCAGGTGAACTCGGCGTTTTCTGTTCAGCAACAGGGTTCGGTTGAGCCCATTTCAGAAACCAACAGAACTCTCACTTGGAGTTAGCCAAACCTGAAATAGAGCAGGTTTGCTACCACATACCCCGACTGTCTTCCTGTCCGTCCCCTATCAAAGTTCGCCATACAATAAACATTTCACTCTTTGTCTGTACTCTTTCGTCATCCGTTGCCGAAATAGCTCAGTTGGGAGAGCGTTAGACTGAAGATCTAAAGGTCCCTGGTTCGATCCCGGGTTTCGGCAGTGTCGGCGCACGTGTTTTGTGAAACTTCTCCATTGTCGGACGATTAAAGGCTGATCTTATTGTAACTCATTTATATATTTAGCTGCATATTCGTATCCTACTGTACAACACAAATAAAAACAATTAATTGTATCTCAATATATCTCACAATCATCTGAAATATTTCATTTTATTTTTGTAATAACAACGGGGATGCTGAATATTAGAGGAGGGCGTGCACAGCTGAGAGAAAGTCTCCCTGCTCATCAGCGGTTTCCACCTATTTTCTGTACTTAACTATCATGAACTGTATTTCACACTGTGGACACTTTTAATGGTCACATATTTACACATTCTGTACACGCATACATTCCTCTGAGTATTTTTGATAAAACTTCTTACCAAAAGAATATTTTTTTTGATAACTGATCCTATTTCTGCCAGTTGCTGCTACTGAATGTTTGAATTGCTCCACGGTAATCAATAAAGTATGTATACCTCAATTTTTCATAAATCTTTTTTTTTCAGTAGCCACAAACATAAGTCAAAGAAGAATTTCATTGGATCTCATGTGAAAGTCGGTATCATTAATTATTTAATACTTGCTGCAGATGTCTTACACATCTGCAGAAGGTCACGTGATTGCAACAAAAACTCTGATTCAGTGAAGAAGAGTAGGAGATCTCTTGTTTACTTGGCGTTGCCATGGTGAATCGTGTTCACAGAGCTCACTGATGATCGCTTTGTATAGTCGCTGTATGTCAGAGTTTACACAACCAACTCTGGACCCACGGATTGATACCAAATATTCAGTTTCTTAACTCAGACTTTGTTGAACCTCGTTTGCGAAACGGGCTCACAGATGAAGGCATTTCAGTGAACATATTCAGCAGCCGTGTTAACGCTGGTCAACAGCACCAGAACCCAGTCCTCAAAACAAACCAAAGTAAAGTTGCTTCAGTGTAGTTGTGCTAAACTACAATTTATTTTGTTCATTTATTTAGTTTTAAGTCAACATGAGTCAGCAAACATGTCAAGTTTTGTATGTGCTGGACATGTTTGCTGCTTAATGTGTCGTCCTCCGAGTCCATGTCATAGATTTTCCTTGAAAGAAAAATGACCAAAATTTAATTTAGCTTCTATTAAGGTCACAATACTGCTGAAACTAAAGTTTGTAATTTCTCACAGCACATTTAAAGCCTTTGTACTGAACACATATGATGTGTATATATAGTTTTTACTTTCCTGTGACCAAATGTTGGTTTTGTCTGCTGATGACAATAGTTCTATAATAGATTTTGTCTTATAAGTGCAGATCATCTGAAATACATACAAAAGAAAATTTATATATAATTTGGGTCCCATGAACTTGATTCATTTTGATATTACTTTTTTTTTTTCTTCTTAAAATTTTGTCACTGAGCTTCATTTGAACTGACTGATGAAGATCTGGCACATAAGAGATAAACAAAAGACTGATGATTCCTTTGCTAGACCTGTCACTTTAATGCTGTCAGATTTGTAGGAACTAACAGTAATCACAATGATGGATTAATATAAACCTCTTTTTTTGTCAGCTGTGACTGATGCTGCTTTGCATGTTGGTTTCAGGGTTTGGAAACAGAGTTTGGGTGAATCCTTCCCAGCAAAAAGGGGGTTATGTCCAGCCTGTGTCCTTCTCCTCGCCGGGAAATGATGACTGGGGTCGTGGAGGAGGGAGAAGAGAAAACGTGAAGAGTACCGAGTTCACGTTCTCTACTCAAAACAGATTTTCGTCGCTGAATGCTGCCAACATCTTTGACAGGCGAGGAGGAGGAGGAACAGCAGCAGCAGCTGTAGGAGGAACAGCTGGGGATGAAGATGATGATAAAAAACTGTGAGTCTTTTCTTTTTTTCTTTTATGTACTTGGTGCGGTTTTAAGATGAATGAAAATGTGTTGTGACATGAATTTGTGTGAATGTCCCACGCTGAACCAGGGAGATTGTCCAGGCAGATATGGATGTTTGGGAGAGTTCAGGCCAATGGGGCTTCTCCTGTTACTCAGGCTTCAAGGCCCCTGTATCTGGTTCGTATCAAATATACATTCAAGTACCTTTCTAATCACAGGTCTGTTTGCGCAAGCCAACATGCAAGATCTGAACGGGCTTCATGTTTCTTTACAGGCTTCACAGACCTGTCTCCAGAAGAGCTCAGACTGGAGTACTACTCCACTAGAGCATCGGGAGATCTGCAGAGTTACGTAAGTGTGGAGTCACTCACTAATCTCATCTATCTAAGCTAATCTTTTAGTCTACTGTTCCTTCATAACTGGTATTTGGCCCATTAAAGAGGATATATGAGAGTATTCTTAACACATGTAATGGGAAAATGTCTGTAAATGAATGTGCACACTCCTTTTCAAACGTAGAATGAGCTCAGAAACCTCTGTTTTTGTCTGCTCAGCTCAATGGTGTTAATCAGCTGGTCAGTAAATGGAAAAGCAGAGTCCAGGAACTGAAGATCATGAATCGGGCCACTCGTGCAGCATTGGTAAGACATGGGAATTTTGTTACACAACTGTGTGTGTGCATGCAGTATCTATAAAGTCAGTCTGAATACAGCCACGTTTCCACTGGGCAGTTTAGTTCAGTCTGGGTTGGTCCAGTACAGTTTTTGGAGAGGTAAGTCTGATCTAGTTCACGTAACATCACAGCATCATATATGTGCAGTGCAGGGTCTGTCAGTCAGCAGAAATCAATGAGTAGAGGAAAATGCTGAACTTCATATTCTTTCTTCTTGGCAAGAAGAAGCTGCGTTTAGTTTGGGACCTCAGAGACCTCAATCTGGTGCAGCCTGTGTTTATCTACATGGAAGGAATGATCCGTCGTAGACAAATTTTAATTTGATGTCTCACCAGAAGGGTGACAAAAATCAGGTATTAACTTTTTTTTTCTCTTTACAGCTTGCAGAGTTAAACGGGGCACCGCCTCAGACATCTTCAGGTGGATTTGGTTCCACAACAGCTGGATTTGGTTCCTCTGCATCCAGCTTTGGAGGCAAAGGTCAAGTATTGTCTTATTGTTTTGTCTTTGTTTAAAAATCACAAATGCTGCCTCTTTCACTTCTAAGACAGGAATCTGAGATGGAAGAATTATTTTTTAGAGTTGGAGAAGGTCCTGTATTGCACTGCATTTTGTTTTGAAAACACAACGAAGTCCCCATTGAGAAAACACAAAATGTTTTTTTTTATTATATGTTTTATGAAGGAAAGAAATTTGTTTATGTAATATAAGACTAGGCCCAGAAAATTACCTTTGGTATATATCCTGAATGGAAAAAAGCATGTAGTTGTCCATCACCTCACCTGCTAACTTAGAGGACTTCTGATCATGCAGGTTTTGGTGCTGCAGCACCAGTCCAGGCAAGCAGTTTCAGCTTCACGTCCCAACACACGGGGTTTGGTTCCTCAGCTCCAACATCTTCAACGGGTTTCGGTAGCGACTCATCATATTCTGCGCAGCCTCCCTCTGGGTTCGGATCCTCAGCTTCCAAAGCTTCAAACTTCGCCTTCACTGCTGAAAATACCAACAAGCCAGCAGCCTCCTCAGGATTTGGCTCAGCCTCGGGGTTCAGCTTCTCCTCAACAGCCAGCACCGGTGGAGGAATGGGTAGTGGCTTTAGCTCCTTTTCACAGACGAGTGGAGGATTTGGAGCAGTGACTGCTTCAGCTGCAGCAGGAGCTGCATCAGCTGGGGAGGCATCAGATGGCCTGTTTTCACCTGAGAGCAAACTGACTCAGGAGGAACTTGATCAGTTCAGGGCCAGGAGATTCACTCTAGGCCAGATTCCTCTTAAGCCTCCCCCAGCTAATATGTTAATGGTATGAAACTGTGGAAAAGCTTCTCCCACACAGTTTATATGTTCAATTCAGCCTTTTGACTTTTCAGATTTTTTTTTTTTTTTAAATAAGCAAAATGTGTATAAATTATGAATAGTTGCATTATCCACTGTACATTTTTTTTAAACTTTTTTTTTTCCTCAGCCTGTGGTGTTTAAATTTATTTTCTTATCTTCTCTATTATGGAGATTGATGTTTGCTTAAAACAATTGCTCATCACGGTCTACCATCTACTGCTGTAGATACACTTTTCAGTCAGGAAAGGGTGTTACAGTTAACGCTTAAATGTCTGGTTATTGAGCTGTAAGGTAAATCTCAAATAAATGCTGTAATTAATAGCTTTAAACTATCTTTAAACTTAATCTTTGCTGCTCACATTAAATGAAACCAAAGCTCACCAGTCCAAAATCAATGCCACACATCTGCTACTAGCTCAGCATCCTTTAAATGAGCGTAAACTGTGTTTGAGCACAGATAACAGTGAGCTATTCGGGATATTTTTATTAGGTGCTGAGTCCTGGTTGGAACCAGAGTGATGGAGTAACAAGACAGCAATTCTACTACAGAGGGTGCTGTATGACTGACTTGGACACATTTAAGCTGACTAGGACTCTTTGATGTTGGTTGGAAATGAAAATGAGTCAGAGGGGAGCGCTGGCCAGGTCAAAGGAATTGTGGATTCAAATGTTACAATTCAATACAACCCTAAAAATGGTTATAAAGCACTGAGTAACAGTTTCTCTTGTAGTTCTGCCAGCAGTCCCCTCACACCCACCCCCTGCTAGCAGATAATGCATAAATAATTTAACAGATTAAAAAGAGGCTCGTGAAAAAGCACTTGCTCTCTCATTTCACTGAAACACGTTGGATTTGCAATCCGCTTCCATCAAATTGCCCATCTGCTTATGTTTATTTAATGTTTGCATGATTGGAGAGCCAATCAGATCATCATTAAATGAGGCTATGGATGTCTGTGTAGATTTTTATTTTTTTTACTTTGCATGAGAGCATAAGGAGTTTATTGGATTTCACTCATCTGCCCTTCCTACTGAAATTCTGTCATTTCTTCATCTTTTTAGGTGAATAATTCCTTATTGGTATTATTCACTATTTCCAAAAATAATCATGTACTGTGAGCCATGATGACCAAGTCTGAACACAACACAGCTGTCACGTTCTTAGTTCCTTTTCTGCTTTTAAGCCACAAACTGACCAAATTTCCAGTGAAATGATGACCGAGCCTTAAAATTCAGAATGTATTTCAACTGAACGAGCTGAATCCAGCCTTGTGAGACAGATCCATAGCGCTGGTGTGTCGTTACAATATATTTTACACACACACTCAATAGGGGAATGTGAGGTGTCAGCGCTGTTGATGCTCTGTTTGGACCGTAAACTGTGGCTATATAAATGCATTTGCATGTTGTAACTCTTGATGGAGCCATCCTTCGCAGGCGCTGCCAGCAGAAATTAGACCTCCTCCTCCCTTGCCAGCATTTTTTTTCTTCAATTCAATTTTATTTATATAGCGTCTGTTTACAACAAAGTTGTCTCTAGGCGCTTCTGAGGAGCCCAGAGCATGACCCCCGAGTACATGGAATAGCCTGACTGGGGCAAGAAAAAACTCTTGGGAAGAAACCTTGATCAGGACCTGGCGCAATTTTAGGGAGGGGGGCTCCTGCTGATGGCCAGCTGGGTAAAGAAAGAAATGAAGAAGACAGGACAGAGAGAGGAGAGGTATAAATTATATAACGTGGTACAATAATATACAAATATCTGGTATATAAGTATGTGGTGGTTGGAGGGTCACACTGCAGGTCAGCCACGCCTGTGGGCTTCCCACAGTGTATGCCAGTAAACTTTTAAGATGGAAGTTTTGGGAAGCAAGGGGGGGGGCGAGGTGCTTTCCTGGTTCTTGTCAAGCAGACGAGCAGCAGATCAGTGCTTCTTCATCTTGTCAATACGGTACCAGATTCTACGTGGAATCCGTTTCTACTGCGTGGTCACGATACGTCCACTTCCTGTGGTTAACAGATGCGCCGATCACTGCTTGGAGCAGCTCTTTACCGAATGCTAATGAAGTGATTCAGATTCAGAGCTGGTGTTATTAATGCTTGGTGGGGGCTGATTCCGGTTGAGCCTCCTTACCTTTACAGCACAGAACAAGGCTCACTAATTGGAACAATGAATCCTGGGGCAGAATTGATTGTGTTCTGCAACAGCAGTTTGCCTATGGGAAACAGTGTATTGATCCCAGGCCTGTGATTTATACCGCTTGAGTGGCTCGCCTCATGGGTGAATGAGTTGCACATATTTCACCTGCAAGCATATTTTTCCAGGCACAGGGTCTGGACCTGCCTTTCCGGGATCAGAAGGTTTATGGGTTCAGACCAGTAAAACAAAGGCAATAAAAAAAATAAATACACCAGAGCAAACCAATCTTGTCACTAAATATAGAGTATAGCCAGTATTAGAGATTCAATGTCAGTGGCCCAGATGAGGGCCACTGTCGGTGATTTGAACTGATGTATTTGCAAAATGAAAGAACCACCTAATGCTTATGTGAATAAAGTTTTCATTTTACACGTCTTTATCACTGCATGTTTTTTGTATGTGTGCCCATTAACATCTGTAGTCTTTTTGTTCAAACTATTCCTGCATAAATGGTTTAAAAGCAACAAACACATCCTTGGGCTACAGGTTTACTTGAGATGGAATATCAGAAGACCAGGATGGAATAAAGAGGAGACGGGAATGCTGAGTGGAACAAAAGAGACTTACTCATGTTGAATATCAGCTCAAATGATCTCAGATCGTGTGAGCGGGAAGGTTTAACTTTGTTTTCCTGTCAAAATCAAAATGACAAGATAACAGTGGTACCCATGCGCAAGAATGTGACCATATGGAACCAGACATGTTATTTTATTTATCCAAAATCTTATCACTTTACAAAAATAGTGCTGGACCAACACGATGCTTGAGTCCATTTGAACTGTATATAGAAGGGGAAAACCTGATCTACTGGTCAGAAGTGCTGTGGGAGAAATGAAAGCAAGGTTGACCACGAACCTCAGTGACCCAAAGGGTCCTGTCATTCAAACAGCAGCAGCCCCCCCATGGCATGGGGAGAACTGACGTTGGGCTAATCCGCAAATCTTGGCCCACGGCAACATTAGAGCAGCGTGTACATCTTTCGGTAGAGGAGATGATGGAAACAGGATGGAGCTGAGCAATGTGCCATGGACATTTCAATGGCCAAACAGAGACAATGGTCTATATGGGATAACTTAGAAAGAAAGAAGCTCAGCTGGGGTGACACCTTGTAGATGAATGGACCATGGAAAAGAGGTTTTGTCATCAGAGCTACTTATGATCTCTTACCCACACCCCAGAACCTGAAGCAGTGGTCTGGTGAATAAATGTATCTTTATCGCTCTCTTTCAAAAGATCTTGAGATTAATATGAAATGGAGGAATATTTGTATAAATCAGGCTGCAGCCTCCCAGCATCGGCTCAGAGTTTGTGGGTCAAATCTGGGCTCTTGTTCACACTCTGCTTGCTTTGACCATCCATCAAGCTCGGCCCTCTGGACTTTGCCAAAAGGGCCAAGACATTTTGACACAGGTCATTTAATTTTACCAGTGGCCAACTGTGTTCCTTCGTTTGATACATTGTTGGAAGTCTATTAGAGCTTTTCAGTGGTTTACAGGTGAAAACTAATACATAATAATAATAACTTAAAGGTTGGAGGTACTGCAGGTGCAAAACGGTGTTGAAACTTTCTTCTGTCATGTGCAAGAGTCTTATCCCTATCTTATCTTATCTTAGTGTGTAAAATGAACAACAATGTTACTTTATTTCATTTTTTTATTATCATATCCTTACCATCCTATTATCCTTTTACCATATCCCATTTATTTAACAAAAATGAATTGAGTAGCAATTTTCCATACATATTAAGTAAATACGTCTCAAGCCCACATTTGCGTATATAAGACGTTTCGGGTAATTTGCATGTCTTCTGTGTTCTGGCAGCAGTAATCCATGATGCTGTTCATTGTTACCATCAAAGAAGAAGAAAGCTTACAAGAATGGGAATCTGTTAGGGCCAATGATGAGACGTTTTACAGCATTCATGTGAGCATATTCTCATCCTCAGTCTGATGCTGATTAAAAACCAACAAAAAACATTGTTTATATGCCTAAATCAAGAGCCGTCTATAAACTATAAAGTATATTCCAAATGCTCATCTAATGTCAAACCATTTGTAAGTAAGGGGAGATTTGTAGATTTAATTTTTTTTAAAAACTCTTTCAAGATTGATGTACAGCAACAATTGCTGCTCTAAGAACATTGCTTATATCCTTTCCCCTTGGCATTTTGTTAACACCAAGCATCAACATCCTCACATCCAGGCTGAAGTCATCCAAAGAACTGACCACTAGGTATGGCCACCAAAACAGAGCAAATATCCACTGATTCACATGTTGAAATGTCCAACTTTACAGCAGAAACAAACATCCAACCTGGTACAAAAAAAGAGTTTCGGTCTCTAAAGTTAGATTTTACATTTATGACAACCATAAAGTTTCTGAGTTTTTCTTTTTTTTTTAATGCATTAGGTAATGCAATCGAAAAGTAATGGCAGCCAACTAATCAAATGGCCAGATGCCATTTGATTTACAGTGAGTCACTGGCTACACTTGTGGCACGTTGCCACATTTTAAAGAGAATGTATTTTGTTGTGCTCCTGTGTTATGTTCACTGTACTAACAGACTGTAGTGATTGGCTGTGGTTTGTCTGGAGGGTCTGAGGATGACATTTAGCTAAGAAGCCATGCTAACTGACCACTGAATGAGCCTCATTCAGTGGTTAGGGTTAGGGTTAGGGGGTCTGATGCCACCACCAAACCAGCATTTGAAACAGTATAGCTATCCTGCTGTGGATGTTCATTCCAGGACCCTTCAATGTGGAAATCTGCTGGGACTTGCAGTAAATCAGTCTATGACTCACGGGCTGATGGAGGTACGCTTGTCTTACTGCAGTTTACAGATACAGAGATAGATAGTATCTAGTCCTTGTTTCAGCTCTGTGGCTCTTCAGATGTTCCAGCAGCAGCACACAAGTGAAGCCAGCCAAGCTGAAGTAGCTATCTTTAACTGGTAAGTTGTTTTTTTCCCCCAGCTGATATTTTGTGTTGCTATTTCTGCACTTTTGCAAAATGGGAAAAAGATACTTCAGAATCACATGTTCACAATATATGGTTAAAACACACCTGGTCTGTTCCGGATGTGCAAACAGCATACATGTCTGTTTTTTATCGAGGTCTGCACACATGCAGATGATCAGTTCACTAAGTAGTACCAAGCAGCAACCATCCCACTTCTGGTTTGAAGGTCATCCAGGAAGTAGGTTTTGTTGCAGTTCCTCCACTGACCAGTAGGCGCTGGCTCCAAAACAGAACAAATCCCCATTGAATCCCATGTTAAAAGTGCCAACTTAGAATTAAATGTATTTACATTCTGGTATCGGTTTTGGTCTCTATAATTAGATTTTGACATCTTTCCCCCTCTTTCAAGGTACAAATGGTCTTCAAAGGCTTTCTGTTCAAATCTATGAGTCAGGTGACCAGATGGGGGGTACTTACGAGTTCAAGGGGGGTATTTAGTATTCCTCCTGTTTTATATATTTATTTTTTGGCTTCATTTTTAATAAGCAAATAATGGCACAATCTAGGACATGGTTTATTGTATTTCTATTTTGTTTTTACACACACACATAAAATACTGCAGCTATGAGAAGGAAGGCCTACCAACTTTTGACGAATTTAATTCATTTATTTCATCAGTTTTCAGGACACATGTTCATATCTGTCTCTAAAAGTGAGGGGGGCGGGGATCTTACTTAACGTTTCAAAAGCGCTTATTTCCTCAACATTTCTATCCCGATTTGCTGTTTTACAGAAGCGCTTCTCCTCTGCAGCCGCACGACGTCGTCGTTTCCTCATCCCCTGGAAGCAGCCATGCCTACATGTCATCCATCTCCCCCCCCTCCTCTCCTCCTCTCCTCCTCCTCTCTGTCCACAGCAGCGCGTCTCTCACCGCGCCTTGGATGCCGTGTGACCAGCAGCACTGAGCGGAGAAGAGCGTCCAGCAACCCACCAGCACAGCAACAATTAAACCCAAACGATGACATTCTTACAGAAACGACAGGACCAAATATTTATTTGACAACTTCCGACTCGCACCAAGCCTCCGCTGCTCCTGCTGTTAAGTGGTAAGTGGACTGGTCCCTTTTGTTAATTGCGGAGCTGCGTTTCTGCACAGTGATGTGCTGATTACTGGATACTTGTTGTTTTGGTGTTATGATTCTTGAGCCTGTTTTAAAAGGAAGAGGCGCTGGGTTTGATTTTTTAGCTCAGAATACTATTTCCTCTTTCCCTTCTTTCTTTCTTTCTTTCTTTCTTTCTTTTTTTTAAATATTCCTTTCATTTTTAAGGCTAGAAATGCCAAAATACACGTACAGCTTTTGGGCAATGCCCTTTGTTATTCAATCACATAAACTGTTTAAATAGATTTGTATGATAATGAGATAATGTAGGAAGATTATGCACATTAAATCTGCCAGGGACTGTACTCCCAACACGTGCTTTTATTCCTTTCATATGGCATTTTAATACTATCTGAAGGTTGTTTTTTTTTTAAAATATAAGACAAGTGGAACTGTGTTGATGGAGACATAAGAAGAAAAAGGTCTTGCATAAGTCGAATGTGCACCTCTGATACATGGGATCAAAGGCATGTATGCACCTCAGGATAAATCTGAGCACTGCTCGTCATTTTTGTTTGCATGAGTGCTTCTGACAGCAACGTGAGCGGGAATGTAAGGGAGAGAATAAGCATATTTTAAGAAGCCTGTCCTCTGCAAGCACTCGGGGCAGGCCAAGTTCATGCTGAGGTGTGAGGCTGTATCAGATGGCCACACTCGCATGTAAACACAGCAGCATCCTGGTCTCTGTCCAGACTGTGCTCCCACCTGTGGATGGAAGGAAAAACACGTGACGAGGCTCCTGAGCTTCATGTGGATGAGAAAATATGGTTATGTCTGATAATTTTGAGCTCTCCGTGTTTGGCATTGTTAGTGGACTAACTGTCTCTTAGCAGGTTTTGAGGAGAAAGTGAATTATTATCAGTGCGCTTAATGCTTAAAATCACTCCTGACTGAAGCTTAATCCCTTGAATTATCCATTGAGACATAATGGCAACAGGAAATGGGACTCAACCTAGTCAGACAAAAGCCAGCTCTCGTAAAATATTTACTTAAGTGGTAAAGAAATGTGCATGCTTTTGAGTCTGAGCGATGGTGAGGGGAGAATACGTCACATGCTATCAGATAATCCGGTTGCTCGAAAGGCCAGCCTGACTGTTGTGCACTGTGTCATCCTACATCAAAGAGCCTCTGTGCACAAGCAAACACATGCAGGCATGCACTTTTTTTTTTTTTAAATCATAGTTGGAAAGGGCAAAGTCCAGCGCAACACACACACACACACACACATATACACTTCCACAAAAACACGTATAATACACAGATACATCTGACTACACTTCAGATCTGTAGCTGCCCACAACTGGCCCTGGTGCTTTTTGAAACAAGAATGAAATGAAAACAATGCAGGGGACTGAGCAGACTCTTATCATGGTAATGAGCAGGCTTCAGAGTGGGCGCCTAGGTGCATCTTTATTTGTGTGCTGTTGTTGCAGAGCATGTTTCTGTCTGCACTCATGAACAACCA
The DNA here is from genome assembly GCA_037176975.1 of Arrhamphus sclerolepis. Classification (NCBI taxonomy): domain Eukaryota; kingdom Metazoa; phylum Chordata; class Actinopteri; order Beloniformes; family Hemiramphidae; genus Arrhamphus; species Arrhamphus sclerolepis. The sequence goes on from JBAMYA010000003.1 coordinate 4,892,781, forward strand.
TCTGTAAGACACAATTCGCTGACCAATCAGTGTACCCCCCCCCACCACCACCACCAATTAAACTGGACTTCCTGTTGGGGGTGATCACTGGGCTGAAGGCTGATTACACCCCAGAACAGTTGCCAGTCCATGAAAGGACCAAAAACAAAAAAGGAAGAAAGAACGAAGACTGACATTCAACATCACACTGATGCCACACCAATTCTTAAAAGAGTGCGAGTGCACAATTTTATATATGTATATGTATATATATATATTTATATGTAAAATATATGACTATTGTGTGCCATGTTATAAAATGTAAAGAATACAGAATTTCCTATTCATATGGAACAGAAATAAAAAATTCAATATATCAGCTGATATCCTATATACATGCTCATAAATACTACTGGCTTGTCTCACCCTGACATCATCACATAATTTATTTAAGACCCCTTGGGGTAACAAATCAATGTAGAGGGAGGTCCTTAACATCAGTTTTCAACTGTTAAGTTAAAGATGAAATGGCGTTTCAGCATCTTTATCCAACACAGGATTAATGTTATGAACTGGTGTATTTTAAACCTGACCACATGCCCCTCCCCAAACCTCAAGTAGTTCAATGATGGAAACATGTTTCTTTATATTAATAAATATTTACAGTTTGGCATCCATGCTCCAACCGCATAGCTTCCCAAAGGTAATTGAAATATTGAAGGTGCTCAGCAATAACTTAATCCCTTTGTCCTAAGCCTTAGACTCAGAGCCTGCAAGTGGGTGCTGAGGTGTTGGTGGGATTTGTTTTGGAGCAGCAGCAAGCCTGACAAGTGTAAATCATTTGGCAATGAGGAGATGAAAATTGTTTGGTTGTTTGAATAGAGCAATGATTTTAGTGGATGTAATTGGAATCAACCATGTAGACGGGTGCACCTGAGCACAATATGTTTCAAGTTGCTGAAAAAGGGTTTGGCTACAGATTGTGGGGAAGTGAGGCTCCACTCTGGACTGAAAACACATGACCTCTACTGAAAGGTGCACCTATCCCCGATATATTAATGTTACCCGTCGAGACTGTAGCTCGTGTTTCTGGTGGAGTGGAGCTCCAGCTTCTCCATAGTCTGCAGCCATGTACTTTTGGAGTTGCTTTTCCAGACTGGGTCGCAGGTGTCGTCACATTTTATGACTCCTAAACATTACCAAGTTGTTGTTTGGACCTAATCAAAAGTCAAACCTAAACTAAACATTAAAAGAAAAAAAAGTAGAGGAGAGAAAAAAAAGTGAAGGTTCAAAAACTCTACACAGGGAACCATCAAATTTAATGTCTAGAAACATTTGGATTTTGCAAGAAGGAAGGTGAATTAGAAAGAAAGTCTGCAGAGCATCAGTTTATTATGCCTTGGTAAAAGAGACTCTTTTCCCAGGTCCATCTCCAGGGTGGGGTCCCAGTGTCCCTTATCTGGACAAGGAGCATTGTGCTTCTTGGTTTGCACTGTCCATATGTGCACTTTTGTACCACTCTTAGTCTTGAGCTGTTTGCAGCTGAAGTGTTAGGAGATCGTCAGCACCTCCAAATCTGAGGCCATGGCTCTCAGTTAGAGAAGGAATGTACTATTTGGACTTAGAGTGAGGTGCTGCATCAAGTGGAGGTGTTTGAGTACCTTGGGATCTTGTTCATCAGTGAGGGATGAATAGAGCGGATGAACTGGTGGATTAGAAAGTCCACATGTGTTGGTCTGTTGTGGTGAAGAGAGCTGAGCCAGAAGTCAAACTATGTCCCAACCCTTGCCTCTGGTCACAAACTGTGGGTAGTGACCAAGATTGGCTGAAAGTACTTCCCTCTGCTGGGTGACTAGACTCTCCCTTAGGAGTCTAGTCTCTCCTTTAGAGACAGGATGAGAACATCAATCAGCCAGGAGGGACTTTTAAGTAAAGTTGTGAAAAGTCAGTTGAGTTCACTTGCCTTCTGGAAGCTTCCTTGAGGAAGGGCTTGTTCAACTGGGAGGATGCCCCAACACAGACCCATGAGATCACATGCACTGGTTGACTTGGGGACCCCCCGGAAGAGCCAGATGAAGTGACTAGGGAGAGAGAGGGAGAGAGAGAGAGAAGTGCAGGCTTTTCTTCTTCGACTGCTGCATCGAACCATCTTATGAATGAGAAACACAAAACCCCCCATTTCTTATGAGAAACAAAGGGTTTGTCTGCTTTACTTTGAATCAAACCTGAATTTGTGTTTATGTTCCACTGAAATTAATAAACTCTGGATGTGATGCTCATCTCCTCAAGGCTTGTGAGTTGTAGAAAACCAGGTGACGCTGATACAATAAACAACTCTTCAAGATTCAAGATTAACTTTATTATCCCCTCAGGGGTGCAATTTGTGTTACAACCAGCAGTGAGAAGTAAAACACAGTGCATAGCAATAGCAATGTACATGATACAAACAGGACCGAAAAAAACCCCAAACACTCGCTTATGCGCTATGAAAGAGACAGACAGCAAGTGGAAAAAGGTTCCTTAAAAAGTGAGAATGACTTGGATCGGCCAGAACAAGTTTCTGATTTTGTTCAGGTCATTCAGATTATTTAATCTCACACCTGCAATCTTACCACATACTTTAACAAGTTAAAAAAAACAAAAAACTGTTAAATTAATTAATCCACACCAGCAGACAAATGAAAAAGTGAGCACAGATTTGACAAAACAGGAATAAAACATTTTGATAAGTTTTGTCCAACTTAAAATGATGAAACATACGTTAAAAATACAGATGCTGATGTACTTTATTTGCACAGAGCATGAGTTTGTGGCTTAAAGGTCAACTTTTTGTCAATTAAAGTTCTTAATTTTTTTTACTGACTGTCAACTTCAACTGTCTTATTTTCCAAAACCGCAAAAGAGGACCAATCTGAAAATTCTGTCACCACAGAACCATGGTCCGGACCGCCGCCATGCACAGAATAAGAGTCATCAGCAAACTGAGCATTGGTATATAAAACAAATAAAAGTGGTGCTGAAACACAACCCTGAGGTACTCCACTGGATGATAAAAGAACATTTGACACCAGTGACTTTCATACCCCTCAGCCTTTCACTTAAAAAAAATTCAACAGACAACAAAGACCAAAATTAATGTTACAGTTGGCCTTCAGTCTGCATGTTAAAATATGAGAGTTCAATTAAAAGCTGGAGAAAGTCAATAAACAGTAGCCGCACTAATAACCTAGGTGCTAATAGCATCATCCACACCCCTGCTGGACCTGTAAGTGAATTGGAGGGAGTCCAAATCTGACTGTCTTTCAGCAGTCTCAAAGGTTTTCATTACTAATGAGGTCAGAGGCACTGAGTGGCTACAGGCCTGTAGCCACTCAGTGTTTGGGGTGCGTTGTTTTTGGCACATGAACAGTTATTGAGTCCTTCCACACGCGAGGGACCCTTTGGAGGCAGGTGGTTTGGTGGGGGTGGGGTGTGTTTGGGGGGTGGGGTGGCACTGAAAAGATAAAACAAAAAGTCTTAGCCAACTGTTTGGCACAGTTGTTCAGAATCCAGTTTCACCACCGTGTTCCTACTCACACTGCAACCAGTGTCATTAAAATCCTGGTTAGTATAATAAAAACTGTCCTATCTTTCCTAAAATTATGATCATAAAAACGGCGTTCTTAAAATCTACTGGTCCCTCACTAAAATCACAGACCTTAAACGATTACACAAAGAGTGAAGATCATTAGATAGCTCAGAATCATTGTTGTCATTTAGGGGACTTGTGCCACACTCTTATGAGCATCTTGCTGCTTATTCACAAACGAATTGTGCAGAATTACATTTTCTGTCCTCGTCAGATGTTTTCTGTGTCAGAACTCTGAAGCCAAAGCACATTTCTAGTTTATTTAGGAAAAGCTTCCTGTTTTGAAACGGTGTATAAATGTATGACTCTTATTTTGTCTTTTGCAGGATTTAAATAGGTTCCAATGCACACATCCTCTCCAGAGGTTTTAATGTTAAATAATGCAGGTGTGATCTGCTCAGCCAGGGTTGCGTCTCTACAGGACTATTGTAGCCCTAAAGCACAGCACCTTCCATACACTCTAAGCCAGGACTTGGTGCTTTGACATTGCAAGCAGCGTGAGATCCCGTGTGTTACTTTGCCCTGGGCCAGCCACCAGTATCTCAGGTGGAATGGAGGGATGGCAGAGCGGGGGTGGCTGAGTGGTAGTGAGAGAGATGTCACTGACCACATTAGTCACCAGAGAAAGCAGGCCATGAGTCAGGAAAGCTCCCAGTATCATCCATCACACCCCTCTTAACCCACTTTCCTTCCAGCCTTGCCACTCTGACTTTTTACTTTTCTATTTGCTGCCGGCTCTCCGTCCCCCTGCTGCTGACGGGGTAACTCTGCCATTCTTCCTTTGATCGTGATGAAAAACGAGAAGACGGCACCGAGAGAATCATTCAGTGCCGGATGGATTGAAGTTGATGCAAGAGATGAACCCTAGAAAAGATAATGAGAATAGATTTTGGAATAGATATAATTATTAAGGGGGGATTTGTTTTGTAAGTCACTGAGGAGGGATAAAGAACACATCTGAGGTGAGGAGAAATAAAGCCTGCGAGGTTTATGACTTCTGTGCTGATATGAGAGAGGTCTCACTCCTCCAAAGGATATCTGGCTCAGACCCAGGTAGTAGTGCATAACTGATTTACCGTCGCAATAAGACAGAATATTATCGGCCCAAGTGTGGATGGATTACCCTAGAAAATGATGGAAAGTCACGATAAGTGAGTGAACATTTGAAAAAGTGCAGGACTGCATGCTCGTGGCTTCATGGCTGCAGAGATAACACCGACCTGGGGTATTATGTTGACTATTCCTGTGAAACACCATGACAGCCTGCAGTTGCATGTTAAAGTTTATATTTATTTATTTTATAGGACTTTTTTTTTCCACCACTACATGGTGAAACTTCCAGAGGAGCATAAATCTTGTAGACTATATATGGACTGCAGGGTTGTTGTTATTTCTCATAACAACAACAACCTTGTTTGAGCATAAATAATTGTCAGAATTTGTGACCTTTCTGACTTTCAGAAAGGGTAAATTATTGGGAATGTGTGTGGCTGGGCCTGGGTTAAAAAACAAGACTCACATGCTTTGAGCAGAACCATGTCTGAAGTCACGCTGGAATACTAAAAACAAGGGGAAAAAAAGAAAGAAAGAAAAAAAAAATCAACAAAATTTGGGAAACCTAAATGAAGACAGAAGGGAAACTCAGGAAGAGAGATCACAGACTGTTACAACACAATGTTTAGAGAAAGGGAATAAATAAAGCTGCTGAGGTGACTGCAGAGCTAAACACAAACACAGCATGAACCAAGAGCGTTTATCAGGAACTTGATACCAAACACAAACCTTTTCTTTTGCCCACCAATCACGAAAAACATATTAAACGATACAGAGACCGCTACAAATGGACAACGAGTCATTTCCAAGAATGTCTTCTTTTCTGATTGATATTTCTTGATGATCCTACAACTTTAAATACCCTAAGAATCCTTCATTGCCTTTAACTGAACAAAACTGTCTAACACGGAGGAGGCTATTTGATGGTTTGGGCCACTATATCAGAGGAAACTGTAACTGCGTATCAGCGTTATTTCTAAGAAGCTTTCTCAATTTGGACTCTGTGTTGGTGTCATATGATAACATGACATAAGATCATATGACACCAACACATGACACCAATAAGATAATGTTTACTGCCCAAGTAGACTTAAACTTGCAGGAAAAGCACATCAGTGGTGAGGAATTTGGATTGTTCCACATAATCACCGAAATCTTAGCATAATCAAACATCTCTGCTGTGTTATGGAGCCAGAAACTGCTTCCCCTGCCATCGTCTCTGAACGCTGCAGCAGCTTCAACATTTCCATGGCGTCTGTCCAACATTTGGATGACAATATTCCACATCGTATAGAAGCAAAATGAGAAAAAAAACCCTAGAAACTATATGTTGTATTCCAATTTTTCATTCTGTATTTGACTTATGATAATATATGACATCTGTATTATTGATCTGTTTTCTTGCTACTCACAAATACTTTATACGCATTTCAATTTCAGCACAATAAAAACTACTGCAGGCGTGCCACTTAGACTCATGATTACAGCTCTGATAGAGGAAATTTAAACGTTTGCCTCCTTGCCACGACTGATTCGACATGATTCAGCACGTTTGTGACAAAACATGGCGTGACAGATTGAATTTATGTCTGCTGTCATGAGGTGATGTTCAGGGACTGACTCAGCCAGTCACCTCATTAAAGATTTTATTGGATAAAGATGCGCTTGGGCCAATGAGACAGGCGTCTTATGGGCTTCTTTTTCTGTTAATTTCACAGCTGTTAGCATTTAGATTTGTGTCTATGTGCGCAAGACACAACGTTGCTCTGAAAGGTGTGAAATGGGAAATTTGTGACTTATCTGGTCAGTTCGTTTCTGGTACTTTTTGCTGGGTCGGTCCATGTGAGACTGAGGAAATGAAATCTCTGTAAGAACTGAGTGTTTTAGTGAAGATTTGGGAGAATTCAGTGTTTCTGCCCTCTGTCATTCAATGTTTTGGCTCCGTCTTCTGCCTGGAACGTACAGTCAGTGCAGCATATGTGTTTTTGTACTACTCTCTGCGTGGTTCTGTGTGTGATCCATTTGGCTTCCAGTTTTCCCACAGCCTGGCATGCTTTACCCTATCTGTGTGTGCATATGCGTGTGTGTGTAACTAAAAAAACAAGGCTTCTGCTTTTAAATGTACAGACACGCACACAGCCTCAGGGCAAGCTCAATGGCAGCATGAACCACCTCGACTCATGCAGCATCCTAGCCAGCGAAGTTTCCATGGTAGCCTCGACAGGAAGTACATTACACTTACCACCTGTCCATGTGCACTTCCGGTGTGTATTTATTTATTTTTCTACTTGCACATATTGATGTTGCATACAGTACCCCCAGTGGTTCCCAATCTGTGATTATTGCACCCCTAAGTAGGGTGTCAAAGATCACAGGTTGGTGCAGGTTTTTAATTAGAGAGAATATGTCAGTCATTGGATTTGCACATGCACAAAACCATAACACGTTTACGAAATTATCAACATTTTGCGTGAGGATGAAGCACATCTCACTCTGCTGTTAAACAGGTGTTTCATGTGAACAAATGCACGTGGGTTTCTGTAAGAAGTCTTAAAATAGTGCAATCTAAAACTTTCTAAAGCAGGGGTGTTTCATCCCGGGCCACACTGTCACCGTGGTTACCGTTAAAGGCTATTCTTTATTTTCTCTACAAGCTAAGTTGTCACATTTCTCCAGTTCCTGGAAAAAAAAATTGTGAATAAAATGATCAAATCTCAAATTTCACAAAATTCACAACTTTTATTATAAAATTGAGACTTTTGTACTAAAATCACAAATTTTTCTTGTATAAACTCAAATTCAAAAAGCATTTTCACTTTTTTTGTAAATAAGCAAATTTTGTTGTAAACTTGCAAGACTTTTTATATCAAAAACATTTTTTGTTGGAAGATCAACTTTGTGAAACATTTTGGCATAAAATTACATAAAATTAAGTTGTGAAATTGCAAATTCTGTATAATTTCATATTTTTTCCCCCAAAACTCACATTTTTATTATAAAAAAGTTGTTTTGAAATGAAATGAAGTGGCGGGCCTTGTTTTGGCCCGGGGGTCTTTGGTTTGACATGTGCTCTAAAACGATGCCCCCCCCCCCGCAGGATACCTGGCTGAGACCAACAGCGAAATGCTGGATCTCGAATCAAACATCATGAAGTGCAAAAGATGCTCTTTCTCTCATTTGCATGTGGGAGTTCAAAAATGGAAAATATTCCATCTAGGAAGCACAACAAAGTCCACTGCAGATAAAACAGATCAACACAGTACATACGTATCATTTATGCATCAGCTTGGCAGCAGTTTATGTAAGACCTTTACATTTCCAGGATTTTTAGATTGTAGAATGCTGTCATGATGCACTTACTTGCACATTTCTTTTTTACCAAGTTGTCTTTTACGCATTTAAGGCTTTTCATTTTGCTTCTTGAAAACGTCAGTTTTTCTCACCTGCTTCATCCTGTTCAGAGGCGTGGCTAGGTGAGGATAAACGATCTAGGGTGTTTTTTCTAGCATTTACTCAGAATTTTAAATATATTGTTTTCCGTAGGTTACATCCAGTGCATCCTGTTGTTGAATATTTGATAAGTTTCCTGTGCAAGGTTGGATGGAGAATTGGCTGCTTATATCAAAACCAAAAATATTTGTTTCAGTATTTACCGGGTTACAGCAGAGTCATATAGAGCTTAGCACGTTTTTTTTGTGTGTGTTTTTGTTTTTTCTTTACTTTCATACATACTGCTAAAGCGTCAAGCAGCATCAGACTGGTCTCTGTAATAAAGAGTGGCTCTAAAGTGGTTACTAATTCAATATTTCTCAGCCATCTCATCAAGATTCTAGTATTTATGTTTATATGAAAAATAGATCTGTGACATTTTTCTTCTTGTCCTGGTTACAAACACAAATAGGTCACATCTTACGTTGAAGGATTCGTGTTTGGTGGGGACAGGTTGTGTTGGGGTGTGCGGGAGGAGCTGAGAATGGGGTGGTTTGCTGACAGGGGGAAAAATAAATGAGCTCTGAGATGAGAAGTTGGAGAACACAGAGACATATGGTGAGAGAGAGGTCTGGCACAGAGATGATGATGGATAGCTTCTGTTTGTCCCGCTTGAGGTCTAACAAAACTCCTATGTAGACAGGTACTGACGGCACGTACAAATGGGATGCTGCAGATGGAGGTAACGCAAATAATAAAATAACAAACACAATAATCCTTTAATGGGCTTCTTTGGATTAGGTTTTGTCAGTGGTCTGCATTTTCAAAATTGACTATTGATCATGAATGGCTCAAAGGATTTACTGATCAGCCACACTTGAAGATGTGGTTAACGACAGAAAGGTTGGAAATTGTGTCGTCTGACGTTAACGTCAGTTAAGCCTTATAATAGACTGCATGTTAAAAGAGATGGACATCTCAAAAGATGTTCAGTCCCTGAGTTGACCCTCTACTGTTTTGAAGCATCTTCTACATCCTTCCTTTAGTTCACCAAAAAGTGGATTTAGAAAAAGAAAAAAGTAAACATATTAGTCCCATTGAAATGGTGCTAAATTGAATTTAGTTAGAAAGTCTGATTAACAGAACCAGATAATGCCATGTTGAAATTTGTATGTTTGTGTTCAGATAGAGGCTACAGCAGAACATGATATGTGATGTGATATATGACCTATGATATCAGTGCTTTCCATCTTCTCTGTGCAGAGGGATCTTTTGTCCACTTTATCCACATCACGTCAGCCGTGAAGCGATAGATGTGCATCATAACTGTGCAGCATGGCAGTAATGCACGCATGTTGTTTGAAGGTCGAATAGGACTTAAAATGATCTGTATTGCTTGTTTTGGATTATTGCTTTCTTTATTAGAAGAAATCATGTCCAATCCCAAATAATATAGATGTTACTGCCACCTTGCGGATAAAATAGCACCATGTTAGCCTCTATCAAACCCAAACTGGCATAGGTGCCCTAGCCTGGCGAGCTGTACCCATTTCCTGTTGTGAAATGGGTCTGCTACCTCCCCCTTCACAGCCATTCTAGAGGTATTTCTAGATTATTAAGCTGCTCACCCCCTCCATAAACTCTTTGTAGCTAGTAAGGTGACATATGTAATGCTCCGCTGTGAGTTTAAGGTTTACGACAAATCTTTTTCAATGTTCTCTGTGTTTTTTAAATTTTTTTATTGGAGCTGTGTCACCTTTTTCTTGTTTTAAAGATGATGAAGCAGAAGTCGTTGCCAGTTCATCATTTTGTTCCTTTTCTACTTCTACTTTCCATCTTTTAAAAATAATCATGTTCCAGTTGTCACATTTACACATTTACCCTTGATGTCAAAGTTGACTTTTGCTGTCTGCCTCATTATATAAAAGAAGGAAAGAAATTATTTTTCAACTGTACAACTGAAAACAGTCATTTATTTGGGATAAATATTGTTGATAATAGGCTGGTTGTCGCTGTATGTCACAGGATTTGTTTTTACAGTTGGATGCTTGGATATCCACTGAGGTCGAGAGGCAGTTTTGTTCTGCAATTTTCGATACTACGGCTGGAAATCAAAGTTAAAATCAGAAGAACCAGACTAATTTGTACCAAAGAGCAAAAGAATTAGGGCGGCTGGCTGGGGTCGAGGTGAAAATGCTGCAAATGCTCAACAATTCTCGCTCCAGACTACGAACTGGAAGTCATAAAAGAAGTGGACACTAAGAAGAAAAGGAAAGCCACTAACAGAGAAAAGCCACGACTGATGCACATAACAGTGCACATATGAAGTGTAGAGAGCAGCGAAGCTTCCCAATTCATTGCTTGAGAAATTATGCCTCCTGCTAAAGTTGTTTGACTGTGTGTTGTTTTAAAAAAAAGCCAATACTATCAATTCAAAAGGGGCATATGACCAATCCACTGTAGATAAAGCTGAACAGGCTTTAGTGAGTAAATCCATCTCATTAATAAATTGTTCAGTGTAATTGGACAAGGACAGAATTCCAATTAAATTTCCATGTAGCTTGACTTAATTTTCCATGTACACAGGCTGAATAGTAAACTGTTTACTGAGGTCAGAAATCAACAAGTACAGATACTTTTCCATGAATGGCCTCACAGTTCTAGTCTCATGTCTGCTTCATAATTATGAAGCTTGAGGCAGAAGATGTTTAGCTAACTTCAGTGTTCTGCTAATGACTGGAAACTGTGTGGCCTGTAATACTTTCATAGTTATTCATTCAGTCTAATTTGTTTAATCTATGATTTTTGTCCAACAGTAAGACGGACAGCTGTACATTAGCATTTCAACTCAACAAGATGATATTACACCATTGTAGAGGCATGTCAAACAGCCATTCAGCTTTGCTAGGCACATGCGCACCAGTGAAAACTTAAAATAGGTTTTCTCCTGCGCATGTAAGCGTTCTTGGCTGCACAACAACTGATACCAAGGACGACAACGTCAGCAGCTCTTGCTGCTTCATCTCAGCGCTGTTGTTTGGAGTCCCGTTAAGGCGCATCTGTGTGTCATAACATCATCAGTGATGGTCATTGATATATCCAGATCAGAGACAGAGTTTTATGTTTTAAAAAGAGAAACGATTTACTGTTTATGTTACGATCAATAGAAAATCTGCCCAAAATCTCTTCTGTTGTGCAGGTACCCAGTTCTTTAAGTTCAGGATCATGTTTTCCTGCAAGTGATCTCAGTCTGTTTCGTTACCAAATGCTCAACATATATTTCAGCTACAAGTTAAAAATAGCTTTCTTACTTTTTATTTTTTTTTAGAAAGATTAAACATGGTAGCAAATCTTTATTATCATTAATAATGACTCATAAAATCAAGTGCAGGTGACTAAAATTACAGGGGATTAGATTTATTCAAAATACAGCCTCGTCAAGTAGCAGGTCTGGTAGTCGATAGCATGATTCAAGTTTGAGCAACTTATTCGTCAAACAAAATAAAAGCTAATAATGCACGTGTTTTAGGACATTTGTAAACAAAATTTAAGCAGTGCCATCTGCGTCATTGGTTAGAAACAGGTTTTGCACCTTCCTGATGCAACCAGGAGTGCAGAGCCTGACCTGTGTGGCAGGTGAAAGAGAGAAAGCGACATCAAGAGGGACTGCAGTATTCATGGCCCAGCAGGGCTGAGGGAATGTTACAGTGCATCACCTCACACCTCGGTATGAAATTGCAAAGCCTGCTGGGGTTTTGAGTCATTCAAAGGTTTCTTTGTCTTGAAACCATGTGCTCAGGACTTCCTATGTGTGCAGGCCAATTCTTTGTGCGGACACATGGCTGTGGCTCAACACACTTGTGCGATACTGTACCTATTTTTACAGTATCCAGGACGTTATCGGCGGTGCAGTGGCACATTGGTTCTGCCTATGCCACATTAGAGCACATCAGACAAAGACTAACACTCCTGTCATTACATAAAAAGGAGGAATGCGTGAACATCGGTCCTTTTCAGTAAAAGTCTCTCTCCTCCTGCTTCCACTCCATTATTTCTGATACGGTTACGCCGCTTCCAGCAGTCCTATCCATTTATTACGAAGCTTCTCGTCTTCCCACATTTCTCTCCCTATATCTTTGAAAGCAGGATTATTCTGTTCTTCACTTGCAGCCGTCTCTGCCATTCCCTTCTCCTCATTTTCTCCTGCACTGCTCGATGAGTGCCCCAGAGAGCCTGAGTAGAGTGCTAGGTGGCTGGAATAAGAAAGATGGAGAGTAGGAACAAGTGGGAAAAAAAAGAGAAAGGGACAAAGAGAAAATGAGGCCATATATGCTCACCTCAGTTTCCCTTTCTTCCAATATTTCCCACATTCCGTCCTCTCAGTATGTTTTAATGTCATAAGAAATGTCACTGCCGTAGCTGTGAACAGTGCAACACACACTGCCGTCTTCCTATTCTGCTTTTTTTTTTATTAGTTTGGCTTGTAAAATGCCAGACTCTGCTACCAGCACCTTTGCTACGTCAGTTCATTGTTCTTCTGCAGCGCCCACGTCAGCTATTCTGGTATCAGTAAACGCACTCACACGAACGTCCAGGTCAGCACAGTATTTGAGGTTGTAAGCATCATGGCTGTACGTGAGAGGAGGGCTGTGATGATGATTTATAGAGACCCCTTGAAGCGCCTGACATTTGGACTGAAGTCGTGTGTTCTAAATATATAAAGGTGAAATCATTGTGCTTTGCAGGATTTACACCACTTGTGATTTCCAGCAGTGACAGCGAGTCTTTTGGTAGCACAAAGCACTTGTGCACTATTCCCTGCAGTCACAGGCTGAGTGTGCAAAACTGATGTCTTTGAGGCTCAGTTAGTGGGACGTCTCCTGGGGTGGACATTTCGTTTGATTGTTTGGCAGTACCTATCGGATGGATTACTATAAAGTCTTACATAGTTACTGATTACGAGCTATGCTGACCATGGCGGTTCGCAGGCTTTTGAGTGGATTGGCAGGAAAGTGGGCATAAAGTGGAGATTGAATAGCATGGTATAGTCAAAAATCAAAAGTATTTCACCATAATATAACTGTATTTTGAACAAAATGACGCTTACACGGAAAAATGTTAAACACGGGTAAAACATTTTCCTCTTTTACAGGTACAAATGTGTTACCCAGTGTTAAAAAAACAGCATTGTTCAATGGCGTTGGGTGTTGCAGCAGGACAGTAATCCAAAGTACACATCCAATAGCACTAAAGGATGGTTGAATGGGAAAAGATCAACGTTATTTAGCTGTGAGGTGACATTTTGTGTATCTTTTCACTGTCAAAAACCCTTTCCATACGTCTCAGAAACAGCATTATCGAGCATGTCTTGTAGCTATCTTTTCATATTTCTTCATTGACCTGTTTTTCAGTAACTTAATTATATTGTGGCTGTACAAAATCGATTTAGTCTACATCTATAATTGAATTAAATTTACGTCATAAAATTTCATAGCCGTCTCTAATTTTGACCAGTGTTCTATGACCAAATGCTTGTTAAACTACATTACCGTCAGATGGTTGCATATTAAAATAAGATAAAGTAATCACTGTTTAACCTGTTTAACCTGGATGAATGAGAATGTTTGCAGTCAAAATAAAGTGATCAAGATGGCAGAATCTCTAATAAGTCATTGTTGCCATAAAGTGCACAATGTTGTCAGGGAATTCAACTCTGTAGCTTCTTACATGATCTTGCATGTTCATGTGTGTGTTGATGTAGATACATTTCCAAGGTCATGATTGAGTAGGCTATAAAAGACAAGACTGCTGTACTCTCAAGAACAAAAAACACAACAACAAATGGCAGTGAAATTATGGTGTAGCAGTTGTATGTGGAAGAGGAGTCGTGCAGAAAAAGAAATATCTTGTCGTAGTTTTGAGGCACACTACATCTACATATTTCATTTGCCCAGTGGCTGTTACTTTGGGTTCAATATGAGCACTGTGATTATAGAGAAAAGGAAGTGCATACCAACCATTTTTAATCTCATCATGGGAAAACAGGTGAATAATTAAATGAGGAGTAGCTGATTTCCATCGTACCGTTCTGAATTCTGGCTCTCGATGTATGCAGTATGTACGTCATGTGGACATGACTGTGGCAGTTAAGTTATATCATGTGCAGTTTGTCAAAGTATAATGAGTTTGTGTGCACATGACTGCACGGGGGTTCTGCCAGAGTTGGTCAGAAAATAAGATTTCAAAAATACCAGGGGACAGGGCCAGCCTTGATTTATGTACGTCCATGTGTCTTTATGTGTCTGAGCTACCGCTGCAACTGCTGACCTTTGCTTTCTCTGTTTTCCCAGTTTACAAAAACTAAGAAGGTATGAAAAACCAAACTTGAAATTTAAAATTACAGTCACAAGGAGCTCATGTAGACTGTGACTCTGCATGCCATTTTACTGAGCTGTGCCACTCCTCCAAACCATCAATATCCTGTCTGTTCTTCCACCTTCAGCTCATTCATTCCCGTCTCTTGTGCTCTTCCTTTAGCTCCATTCCCACTGTCTGGCCCCGCTCTCTGCCCAGCCCAACGACCCTCCAGTCCAGCGGGACCATGATGCTCAGCAGCTCCGTGGAGGTGTCCAGCCCGGGTGGGATGAGTGGCCTCAGTGGGCTGAGTGCGGCGGCCCGGAACGTGGTGCGCTCCTCCAGCATCTCAGGGGCCATGTACAGCTTGGAGAAAAGTCCTGGCAGCGGGGGTCCAGATTCAGCATCCTTGGCTGGGAACAAGAAGCGGCGTTCCAGTCTGGGTGCCAAGATGGTGGCTATTGTGGGGTTATCACAGTGGAGCAAGAGCACGCAGCAGCTCAACCAGCAAGGTCAGTTCCCTGCATAATTATGCTGCCTTACATTTACATAAGAAGAGAGAGTGATGCCAGAACGAAGCTGACCACATTCTAGTTGCAAAGCTGGAAAAAACAGCATCACTTGCAACACTGGCAAATTAACTGTTCAACATTTCCAAATATTGAACTGGACATAGCGCAGTTGTTGCTTTCATTCATTGCAGAGTTGAGAGAGAGATGCTTTTCAACCACTCTGGGTCAGAAGGTGCTCGCACATCCCAGCTCAGGTTATTTTCTGTGGAGTATTTGTATCGTCTTTGGTGAATGAATACAAATGACTGTTTTGAGTGAAAATAACAAAATAAACTAGTCTTTTCAAAGACTTGTTTTAACTATCACTAATACTGCACAACAAGAGTACATGAAAATACACTTAGGCTGATGGATACTGTTGGCTTTCCAAGCACTCACGTCAAATTATTATTACAGTATTGACAATAATTCTAACAAAGATAGAACGTTATGAAAGTTTTTGCTTGACATAAACTGGTAGCATCATTTAATCTGAAAAGATCTGAGCAGTTTTCTGTACGTCTTTATTATTTTTAATTAGCAAGGGGGTGCACAAAAGCCTATGGTGCTGTTTCTGTGTTTTCTAGAACAGTGTGCTCTTTTCTAGTTTAGCAAATGTTTACAAATGACGTGCATTTTTAATTAAAAAAAAGGGGGTTTGATCAGCTATTCTCAGTGGATGCAACATGATGCACATAGATCACAATTAAAAATTTCACGCTGTATCTGTTACCTCCCTTTGTCTGCTTATTGACAATAAACATCATGCACAATTTTCTTTTTCTCAATTTGATTAGGGTGTGAGATAAATACAACAAAGTATCATAGTTAAAATAGTCATTACGTCAAATAGTGGGTAGGCTTGCTGTTATATAAATGCTACATAAGTAGATGTCAATAGTTCAGTGTTTTACAGCTAATGCTTTTTAGTGCATTTTAGCTCCTCTGTATGTGTTTCTATCAGTTCTCTTCTAGTTGAATGACTGAGAGAGAAGACTGAAGCTTTACCAGAGAAATATATTTATCCATCTGACGCCAAAGCTAACTGTCCCTTAAGATAATGACTCCCTTCAGTTCTGATCAAAAAAAGGATTGGGAGTGCACACTGTCCAGTTGGTATTGGTATTAAGTTTGGCATATACAGAAATTTCAATAAAAATGCATAATCAAAGTTGAAGTTTCTGTGTTGGAATTCTGCCCT
Source organism: Arrhamphus sclerolepis (assembly GCA_037176975.1). Taxonomy (NCBI): domain Eukaryota; kingdom Metazoa; phylum Chordata; class Actinopteri; order Beloniformes; family Hemiramphidae; genus Arrhamphus; species Arrhamphus sclerolepis. The sequence goes on from JBAMYA010000003.1 coordinate 4,908,976, forward strand.
TAACCGGTATTAGTTCAGCTAAGGACTCAGAATGTCCAACTTCTGAATAAAAATAGACTTCACCATTATTTTTCTTATGTGGGGCACAGGTTCTTTTGGTTATGAGCTGAGATTATGAGTGAAATTAAAAAAAAGAAAAAAAAGAGTGAAATTCCCCCTTTTTATTCACCATTTTGTCATGTGAAAACAACTCTATGCTCCTTTTTTTGCCCCTTTCTCCTTCAGTGCTCCCTCAGATCAGTGTTTATTTTATTATAAGTGTGACACCACTATCATAATCTACTCCAAGTGATATTTAAATGATGAATTACCTTAATTATGGTACATATAATCTAATGTTGAACCAGCTCTCAGTGGCTTTACAGTACCTTCATGATATTATCAATGTAATAAGAGTCTTTATCAAAGGCTTCCACTCTCTTGTGAACATTATTGTGCGATGAACTCTGCAACGGGTTTGCAACCGTAGCTACAACTGTACATTCAATCAATCAATCAATCAAACTTTATTTATAAAGCGCTTTTCATACAGCTGTAACAAAGTGCTTTACATAATAAAAACAACAAATAAAACAACAACAGCAAAAAATAACAGCTAAAAAGCCATCACACACCAAAGGATATAATAGAAGTATGCGTATATATATATGCATGCAATTTTTTATTTATTTATATTTACATCTTCCCCACCCTACATTTTGTAAAACAGAAAAGTTGTCTTATTCTTAAAGGGTGGTTGAGAGGAGCGTTGAGTTGTTGTTTAGAGCCTGTCACTCACACAGAGCCATCTTGACCACACACTTTACGGTTATCGACGAAGCGATCAGAGATAAGTGTAAGTGAGTGGCGCAGCAACTGGGACAGGAGCCAGTTTAGCAGAAACAAAGCCACAAAACTCTGGTTAGTACTTCTGAAAGCAGATCTTCTATCTGAGCAGGAAACAGTGATCTCACACTTCCTTCTCCATCAGTCGTTTTCTCATGAAACATGACCACCAAGTGTTGACACTTAACTCCATTTATTAGTTTATTTGAAGAAAAACAGATGCCTGCAGGACTTTGATTTACATATATCTTTATTTTTAGTTCCATCCACTTTATCTGTTTGAAAGGCAATTCCTGCTTTGTTTGTGCATGTGTTTGTGACTGGGTGTCCGAAGCAGACAAAATGTGTTTTTAATTGCTATGACATATAGTTTGATTTATGATGGTGTGTTGTATTTTAATATGCATACATTGTTTTGATCATGTAAATCAATTGATGAATAAAATTTGATTTTAGTTTGGATCATGCCCAGTTGCTTGATCCTGTCATGGTTACACTGGGCCCTACAATGATGATGCTTGGTTGGTTCAGAAATTACTTATCTGAAAGGGAGCAATATGTGCAAATAAATAACAGCAAATTTCAAAGTAAAATTATAAAATGCGGAGTTCCACAAGGCTCCATATTGGGACCACTTCTCTTTATATTATACAGGACTGTCTCAGAAAATTAGAATATTGTGATAAAGTTCTTTATTTTCTGTAATGCAATTAAAAAACATGAA
>JBAMYA010000003.1:4911599-4942562 GCA_037176975.1 Arrhamphus sclerolepis
AAGAGCAACTAAGAAATAAATACCTAAATGAATGACTATACAATTAAATTACTATGTTAAAATAAACTAACAAACAACATTGTGGCTCTGTGCTCTAATATGTCCCCCATAGTGTATAATTACAGATCCTGAGCAGCTGCGACAAACATGTTTCTCAATTTGCACCTCAGTGGTGAACACAAAGCCCACTTATTCCTGCTGGATAATAGGGAAAACATGTCACACACTGAGACTTTGTAAAGGCTGAGATGCAGGGCCAGCAGGAGCAGGGGATGCAACTCATTTGAGCGCAATTAAATCATTTTTCATCCCTTTGTCTGTGAAATGAAAAACGAGTTGTTCATCTCCCCACATCCTCTTAGCTCCTTCTGTTTCTGCTTCAAATATGCTGAGCTTTAATAGAACAGAGCGTCCATGTCTGTTCCTTTCTGCTTGCCTTTTGTGTCTAATTGTGTGAGGGTGTTTAATTTGCAGGGTTTTAGGCTTGCTGCTTTGCGTAGCAAGCTGAGCATCGTTCAAATTTTTTTCCCCTATACCTGTCCATTTGGGCTGTAGATCGTTTCAGTTGCACAGAGGAAAACTGACCTAAAATATTTCAAAACTGTAGGCTCCAACATGTACTTGTGTTGCTTTGTGTTTGTGAATTTGATGTCTTTTATGTTCTGCAAGTTTGAACAGCCTTTTTTATTTATAATCTGAAAACAGTAGAATCTCAGCCCAAGTGCTTTTCAACTGTGATACTGAAAGAAAAAATGTATGCATATAAGTGGAGTTGCGGTAGTATGAAAGCATAGATAATAGTTTCTAGGTTGTGAGATTAAACAATTTTTAAGTCGGAAAACATAAACCAGAAAAAGAACATGATTTTTTTTTTTTAAATTATCATTGCATCCTACGCATAGATGGATGGATGATGGATGGATGGATGGATGGATGGATCTCCACTTGCTCAAACTGAGGCCTGTCTAACAGATGATCAGTAACCCAGGAGACAGTGGAGGGACTGACACCCATCTTGAGCAGCTTCTCCCTCAGCAGAGGAGGCTGGATGGTGTGAAAGGCACTGGAGAAATCAAAGAACATGATTCTCGCTGTGTCTCCAACATCATCCAGGTGTGCGTGAGCTCGCTGCAGCAGGTAGATGACATGCAGGAGCTGACTCCTCTCAGTCCTGGTTAATGCAGAAATAGGCAAATGGATGGAATGAACAAACCTGACAGTCATTTTACACACCCACCTCACCGCAGTTGCTGCAAGCTAGCTATACTTTAACTTAGCCGAGCTCATGTTATTGTGACGCTAACTGATTTAACCTTATATTCCCTCTCATTGAATCTATCCAACCATCCTCGCCTCAGATGTTGCTATCAAAATGACGTGTGTTAGATGGACTTCCAGAGCTAAAATGAGGAGCTTCACCAAAGTTACTGCAGCCACCAGCTGGATGGCTGAGGCTGTAGCAGTGAGTTAGCACTGAGGCTAATGGCTCTGTTATTTGGTGGTTGTTGTTCCAGGATTGAGGTGCTAGTGGCTGCACTGACTGGGCTGGTTCCTGAAGGCTGCTTGATGGCTATATAGCACTGGACCCCTGGACCACCAGGCTAGATCAGAGTCAGTCATGTGGTGTGTCAGTACAACAGACAAGCCATATTAGATGCATTTCCATTCCAGGATAGAACTGGAGTATAAACAAGGCCAACCTCTTCCTTAGTTCTTTCAATGTCTCCACCTGTGGTGACAAAGCTGGTTTAACCTAAACTACCATTCCATGCCGCCTGGTGGAGGTAGTGAACCACTTTTCTGTTTGTCAACTGTGAATAAATAAAAGAACAAGATTGTGGAAAATATCAGGAAAAAAATTTAAAAAAATGAAACGATGAGATAAACATTGAAGGAGCTAAGATGGTTGCTGTGTTTCTGTTTACTGTTTGGATAATGTATGATGTTGATGTTGAATGAGAAGAGACGACTCGTAGGAGACATTAGATGGCTGAATGGCGTCATCTCCTGCCCACAGCATATCCAGTAATCTCGTCAACATCACCACCACCATCCATCCAGAGGTTTGTCAGGGCTTCTCTGATTACCTATCCTACTATGGTAACATGTTTGAGCCCCTTGGGAGTTCCAGAAATATTGTTTTGGGGGCCATATCTGGTAATGGAGACATGTGCCAACACTTTAGGCTCCATGAAACTACCCCACTAGGGGAAAGGCACCTCCTGTTCTTAAAATAAGGTTGATTATTCTCTCTTAGCTTTTAATTCAGAGCTCCTGTGTCAAGTTCACTGAAAATGCTAAGAAGTTAAGTAGTGAAAGTGATGAAAGTTATTCATTGGACAATGAATAACATGGAGAATGTAGCTGTTACTCAAAATAAACCAACCAATAAACAAACAAACAAAAAAATACCTCTAATTCAGTATAATTTGTGGCCCGTACAATTATCATGGATGTGAAATCTAGCCAAAACTGTTTGTCATAACAGGCTGAGAATAATGAATTTTAACATTGAGGTCAATGGAGATTGAGTTACTTTTACACCAGGCTACTAGTGGTCATTCAATGAACTGCATGAATTGCCACTTCTGCACTGGCGTCATTTTCGCAAGCCAGATGTTGGTAAAACTGTGTGTCCTCGACATATAACCTTTCGCAAACGTTGTGTTTTTCAAAGACTGAACCAAGTGCCAGCATGTGCTGTGCAAACAGAATAGAAGAGGGGCCTACACGTTTGATAGAAAAGAAGAGAAGAAGAAGAAAAAATGATGCCCAGTTTTTCTATTTTTCTCTTTACTTGTTAAGCTGCTCTTTACTTATTTAGCTAAGCTGCTTGTTTTTTTTAATACATTGAAAGCTTGTTGGGCTTCTGACCCCTCATTTACACCGAAACAAGACCATTTAATATGTGTAAACACTGAACATCACCAGAACATATGTAATGCCAGTGCATGATTAAAACTCTAATGCTGTTTGCTTGTTAGTCAGGATTAGCATCTTCGTCATCACTGATTACATATCCTCCAAATGGCTGTAAAACTGTTGGTGGTGAATCACCGCCCACCACGCAGCCAGTATGACAGTCATCCAGGTTAACAGGTGTGCAGCATTCCTATCAGTACATCGCCTGATTATTCCTAGTAAACTTCACCTAACTTAATTGTCTGAGTGAAAACATTATGGCAATAAAAGTGGTGAATATAAAAATCAAAATCTGCTCTTCCAAACCCCTTTGTCTTCATAATCTGCTGTAAAAAGAGAAGCTGAGCCTGATGACAAGTCAAATGTTACTAATTAACAGAAAGGCATGACAAAAATGTAGAATACATGTTATTATAAGTGAAATAGATAGAAGTTAAAGAACAATAAAGTTAATTCTAAGGCCAAGTTGTGGGATGCTGGGTATATTTATTCTCTGACTAAATCCCATCTCTCTAAATAAACATCCAACAAACCTTCATTCTCTTTGTGACACTTCTTTGTTGTACGAAGAACATATGAAGAGCTGTATCATCGTGCTGTTTTGTTCCTTGTTTTTTGAACGCATCCGTGCTCAGTATAGACTCCAACACACATACACCAACTGCTTGTTGCATTCGGGCACAGCTGACATGCGTCTGACGCAGACAGAGCTGTTGATATTTTCACCACAGGGGCTTTCGTGTCTCTGTGTTTGTGGCAATGAGAGAGGAGGGCACAGTGAAGGGGAAAAAAGTGTGGATGAGGAGGCAAGGAGGTGCTGAGGATGTAGAAAGGAAGAAGAGAAGACGAGTGTTGTGTTTAAATTTAGATGTTCTCGGCTGCCAGAAGAACACATCACGCCTGGAACAAAATCACAGCATCTTGCACCCTTATACTCTTCTAGCGTACGCAACACACAGTTTTGGAGTTAAAGTCATTTTCCTCCCTGTGCTGGCAACAGGTTTTTAGATTAATTTACAGCTGATGAGCAGGGCTTCGCTATGAAATATAAATTTAATTTTCATCAGCCCAATGCCTAAATTTGATGAGCCAGAGAAAAATGACTATATGTTAATTAAAAATAAATACATAAACAAAAAGCTTTTTTGCAATATGATGATAGTTTAGCAAAGTTGGTAGGTCACATAGACGTCTCCTGTGGACACCTGTCAGAGACAGGAACATCATTTTTATTGCCACCAGCCTCCACCCGCCAGCGCCCCACAATGACAGAGCGAGAACAGAACCAGTAGGTCCTCTGTTCCAGTTGGCTGGTGCAAAACACCACACCAACACAAGCACCCGGACTCCCAGTAGCAACACTGGAGAGCCAGCCCCGGCACTCCCCATCTCCCCCCACCAGCCACCGAGACCTCCCCAACCCCACAACAGGGGCCCCTCTGCGACAACTGGGGCAGATTTGGAGCGCCCACCCAACCCGTTGGAGCGCAGGCGGACCCTCGTCGGGTAGTGGACACATCCTGTCAGCGACGAAGAGCAACGGGGGGCACCCAACGGAAACCCAGAGCCCACCAAGGGCCCGAACACTTATGCCAGCGCAGCACCCCCTGCAAACCCCCAAATATACATTATACATTTGGGGATAAAAGAAGAAAGCAGTGTTTGATTTGCTACTTACTTCTGCCACATCCTCTGGTCTCTGGAAACAATCAGATCAGTGTATCTTTGAACCAAAATAACCTCAGATGATCAATGCTCCTATTGATTTGAGCCCAAGACTTCTACTTGAAATTTATTCAGAAAGATTATGTCACTGCTTTACTAGGAATTAGCCTATATCTTAAAACTTCATTAAACTGAGACTTGGAACTTAGTGAAGGAAATAAAAAATGACCCAGTAAGGACAAAGTAGGCCTTATTCTCTTCCTGTCTCAAAGTTTTACATGGGCTAGATTGCAAAGTATGGCCATACTGTATAATTAGATATGTGACCTACAAAAATTGATTGACAGGCGAACATTCCTCTCTTCTTTGTCGGTTTAGATTAGGCTCCTTTCTATTCCTTCCTGGCAGTCATTAGTGGCCACGTCTGGTCAGCTGTCGGTGCTCGATGTTACGAGTGACACATGTGCTGATTGCCTGATGGGGTGGTTGGACCCCGCTGCCTGACCCCTGCTCTGCTCAGTTGGTCAGCTAATAGCGAGTAACAGGCTGATTTGGTCCTACGGTATGGTCCAATAGGAGGAAACAGGAACTGATTTCTCCTTAAAACTTATAAATTAGTTGCACGCTCAGTTATTTGACTATATCTTATTTCCATGACTAGCGTAATAGTATGTATCGCAAGTCTTAAGAGATAAATGAAGATTACAGTGCTCAACAAAGTCTGTTAAGCACATTTGCATCACATTAATTATTTTTGACGGTTTTGTACTCTTTTTCTCTTTTTAAAAAAATAACTTTTAAGGTAACATGATGAGCTAATAACAGCTTTTTGCCTCATTTAGAAGCTGAAGCACTTAGAGAAGTTGACTGATTAAAATACATTGGACTTGTAATAGTAAATAGTAAAGATAAAAAAATCTCCAACTTTCCATTTATGCTGGCTTTATCAAATATGTGGTTGTTATTATATTCCACACATGGGTCCTTATTTCCATCCATCCGTTCATTTTTTTTATCGTCCTGCTCAGGGTCACGGGGGACTGGAACCTATCCCAGCTGTCACTGGGCATGAGGCACGGTGCACCCTGGACGGGTTCCCAGTCCATCGTACGGCTGCTCTGTGTAAATTCCAAAGCAAAAACAATCACTGTAGTCGCAACCTTGATTGATTAGAGCATTAAAGGACTCAATAAAACCAGGAAGCATCAAAAATAAGTCTGCTCAAGTTAGTGTGTTTTTTATATCACAGATACAGCATCATTGTACAGCGTTATTGTGTAAGCAGTAGTTGTATATTTAGCTGCCTCTCCCTGATTGGGGCTATTTTCATTCATTTCTAAAGGATATGCTTTTCTTCCATATATTGCGTTTCAATTCTTCATGTCATTCCATGCACAGCTCTGACTCCCACTATACCAGCGTCTCATTATTCAAGCTTTTGTAACGGAGGAAGTGTTGGCGCTGGTATTTTGGTTCCGTCTGTATTCTATTTATTACCTGCTATTATTAGTATCAGTGAGGAGAAGCACACACACACACACACACACACACACACACATGCACACACACAAATGGTTTCCCAGGTTTAATGGGTGAGTCACTCCTCTGCTCTTCTAAGCAGGTTTATCCTGTGAAAACAGAGCCAGCAGAACCGGCCACCAGTTCACTGTCTGTATCAGTGGAAGGACAAGCATTTTACGCAAATAAAAGCTGTTGATGAAATGCAGTGAGAAAAATAAAAAGGAAAGTTTATATATGTAGTCTCCTGACTTGACACTCCAGTCTTAAAGGTTGAACAGTTTACACCAGTGTGTGTATGTGTGTGTGTGTTTGATGCAAGTGATTCTCTGTTTAGCTCTTTCAACCCACTCAACACCCATCAACTACATTTCTCACTTTACTTTTGTCAGATAAATAGTTTTCAGTTGGCTGACTGTAACTGGAGCTCCATGCTGGGATGGAAGGTATGTGAAAGGGGAGGGCTGCACAATTTCCAATAATGTTAACTATTTCTCGCTCACGTTGTTTTTTGTTTTTTTTTTCAACTTTGATGAAAGGAACACAAGTCTTACTGTTTTGCTTTGTTGCTCTGTTGTGCCAACTGTGCAAATGAGAAAAGCTAATAGCTTTTGAGGAAAGTTTACTGCATCATTTCTGACTTCCACGGCTGCGGGAAACTGGCACTAAACACCTGTGGAAACTTACGCTCACTGAATTAAAATACTAGGTAAGTTAGCTGGTTGGAGGCAGTCGCATTGTTTTTCAAAGAACAAATGAAAAGAAAGGTTTGTCACCCAGTGAAAACACATGTTTTTATTTTGAACTGTAAACTGAGACAAAGTGGGACTTGAGTTGTGTTAAGAGGTTAATATGAAGGGCTGTGGTTTCTGTTTTTCTGCTTCAGTTTTCTCCAAGCAACCATTTAAGCTCTGCTTGAATCATTTTTAACAAACAGATTGATACAGAAGCTTGAGAGGCAAAGGAGAGGAGATCTAGGTCTCTCTGGCTGAAACTGTTCTTCCTTCACTTTGTTTTCTAAACTCAACAATTTCTCTCTGCCTTTGCAGTCATATTTATCAGAATTAAATTGTATTAGGTAATTAAAGGCAGAAGGCAGCAATAAAACAGCTCAAGGCCACAGGCTGTGCAGTAGTTTAAACAGTTTTTCTGTTTTTCTGCAGGGGACCAAAGAGCAGACCTGGTATATTCAGTACTCTGGGTGTTTTCAGGGTGACTCATTCATGCCCTACTTCTAGCTCTTTTTCTGAGGCGCAGCTATGAAACACACTTTCAGGAATTTTGGCAGGCACTTTTTGGAAAGCTTACAGCGATCTGATCCTTCGAGGGAAAACTCACCTCTGAAAAGAAATACTGTCTTTGAAATCGCTGGAGAAAACAAGCATCAATAGGTAAAAAGCTGGGAATTCAATGACAGTTATCATGGCAACCCCTGAACTGCCCTTTCATGATAATAGCTATTTCACCACACTTGATTGCTCTTCGTATTCACCGTGACTCGATGAAAATGTCCTCTTTGTGTCTTCAAATATGCCATCTCAGGTGAAAGCCCTGTTCTATTGTAGGCTCACACCGCCTCCTCCTCTATCATATCATTTTTCCTTAAACAGCCTGTTAGATCTTTGGCTCTCGTGTCACATATATACTAAAACTGTTCTTTCTTTTCTGGTGAGTCTTCTGAAGGCACCCAAACCCAAGCTAGACTGGTCGCTGATCACCCGTCTCTCCTCTCCCTGTTTCTCATCTCTCCAGTCATTGCTCTTCTTCGTGTTTCCCCTGACTCACTGACATCTTAATTTCCCCTTCCCTTTATCTCACCACCTTCATCTCCATCTCTTCAGCTCTGACTTTAACACCAACATCTGTCACATTTTTTTTCAGTCTCACCCACCTGCTCATACATGCTCGCCGCTCTATTCATAGCCAGACCGACAAAACAATTGAGCTCTTGCTTTCTTGGTTACTAGTTTGCTTTTGTGTGTCTTTGCGGTGTGTGTGTCTGAGTTTTGCAGGTGTGCAGGTGTAGACTTGGACTCGAGTCGTTGATTTGATGACTTTAGACTTGACTTGACAGAATGTAAAAAGAGTAAGAACTTGACTTGCACTTTAATGCCAGTGACTTGCAACTTCACTTGGACATGAGTCTGTTGTCTTGAAAACATGATATTACCTTAAAACCCAAGATTACAACGTGTTATTTAGAAGTGTGAATGAATCAATAAATGTCAACAGCACAGACCATCTCTCTCTCTGCCGTGCACATGTGCATGTGTGCTTCAGACCCCAAGATTCATTATGTTGGGGTAAAAAAAACCAAAAAAAACTACAATGTAGCTAACAAAAAACTAATTATTCAAAACGTGAGCATTGAGGATCAAGGACGTAGATGGAGCAACTTCCAACTTTGTTTGACATTTGAGTTACTCAGCTGCACAGTCGGTTGTACTCTCGCGCTGTTCTATCATTTACGTTTAACATTTATTGCACCATTGATGAAAGGCCTTGAAATTTGAAGTTCCTGACTTGGGACTTAACTTGGGACCTGATTGTTTTGATTTGAGCCTTGACTCAGGACTTCAGGACAAAGACTCGGGACTTACTTGATACTTGCAAAACAATGACTTGGTCTTGCCTCTGACAAATAGTCTAGGGGGGCTGTGCAGAAGCAGTGACACCTGCCAGTGGCTGAGTGGATGACCCGCAACAGTCTTCAAAACAAAGTAGAGCCCTCTGCCACTGACTCTTGCATCTTGATGAACATCAGACAAAACTAGTCATTTCCTTTGCTGGAAAAAAAAACAACAACAAAAAACTATATTATTATAAATCACTGGCAGGCCAAATACTAATGGAAAACTCAGAGTAAATATCAGTTGCCATCATCATTTAGTGTAGCTTAGAAATGTTACTGCAAACAGGAAAAAGGGCAAACAAATCACATTTTTGAACCACATGTGCAGTGAGGAGCTCTCTAAAGGATGAAATACCTTCACAAACTGTTACTCTGGTTTCATTGAACTGCAGACAGTGAAACAGTTGCATAAAATAATCTGCCGGTTATTAATACCACTTAATTCAATTTAAGCCGCTTATGTACCAGGTTTTATACCAGTTATTTATTTCTGTTGTTCTGATTTTTTGAAGATGTGGGTTAATGAGAACTGAGTCAGATTTGGATCCTAAATGGCTGTTCCAGGAACAGCTGGTCTTGACTCTCCCACACGTTGCTTTACAGCTTCGGATGATGTTTGAACACAATTTATTCATACACTTACATTGTGTGATGTATATCCAGAAATTCTCATTTGGTGCTCAGCATATCAGTGTTGAAAAAGGAAAAAAAGCAAGAAAGAAAGATTTTGGTCTGCTACCACTGTAGTGGTAGAACTACTTTTCTATTCGCTGTAAAAGTCAGACATTCATACTGAGCATGAGTGCCACGCTCCATCGCAGCTTTGTCCACCGGCAATGACAATAAAGCTTTCATTATACATGATAGCTGTCAGTGTTACCACTGACAGCAAGTCAGGCAGTGTTGCTCTGAGCAGTTTTTAAAGCTAAAAATGGCCCTGGTTGCTTTAATGGTTAATTTAAGTTCATTATGAACACATTACACTTATCTACTGCTAACGCCTGCCATATGGTGCTGCAAAAGAAAAGACAGACAGACAAAGAAAACAGTTCTTTGTGCACAAAAACAAACATACACATTTACTTCTGCTAATTTGAAAACAGCACATTGACTTATTTCAAAATCTGTTTCATGGCACGGGGGGACGGCTGCTGCACAGTAAGAAACACTGAGCGAGATATTTGGCTGAATTTTATCTTTTCTTCAGCCTGAGTAAATATTATCTGTAAGAAATCGAGGACTGATCCACTTTCTTGGCCTAAATTCAATTTTTCTTTCTTTTTTTTCTTTACAAGGCAAGCGCTGTCTTTTTTTTGTTTGTTTTTACTGCAACCCAACATGGATAAGATCAGAAGGAAATGTTAATATCTTATCCCACTGGCAGAATTTTAGACCTCATTTATGACAACTCATTCGAGATAGTTTTTTTCAATGCAAAAGACAGATGTTCAGTGTTTTCTTTGGTATGGTAACGCTAACTATTTGAGTTGCTTAACATAAAGCAGAGGGCTTTGTGAAAAATCTAATATTTGTTGCTTCTCATCTTCTTTTTCTTCATAAACTGTAATGCCATCTTGCATTATTTGCTCATTAGCCACACAGTTGAGTAATCAAGGGGAAATTACATCTAAATTAGATTACTCTTTTCCTTATTGTAATTAATTGCCATTACACAAGAGCCAGTGTGTCGTATTGACTTTGTGAGTGACGTCCTGCTCTACATAAAGAGTTTCAATCTCAGTGAATAATTTCATGTGCACTGCAGGACTGAGAGGAGCTAATCCCTTCTCATTGACCACTCCCTGGCTAGTGTCCCTACCCGAGCTGTTAATGTAATTCCCACACAAAGTGTCTTTCGTGCGAGGACAGCACAGGAGATGAGATTTGCCTGATTCCTTTGCAGAGGAACTGCAAAGGAATCAGACATTTTGTTTGTATTTCCTTGCTTTGGCAGAGTAAAAAAAAAAAAAAAAGCTTTTAGAAAAATGGAGTGTTCGCGTCAAAGTGTTGAATTATAGTGAAATAGTTTTGGAAAGAACACAAACACTCTCCAGCAGCAACGTAGCCAGGACATAAACAAGTGCAGGCACAAAAAAAAAAAAGAAAGAAAGAAAAAAGAGAAATTCAAAAGTCTTGTCATTAACCTACTTACTGTGAAAGCAGGTTTTATGCTAGTCCCTGATGGTTTCGCACTGCCTTGTGTTAGCATTATGGATGGGTCACAGACTGTTAAAATGCTTGTAAAGTAAACATATGCCTACCCCCAACTTTTTTTCTTTTAAATATGTTTATTCACTTCTCTTGTGAGTAAGATGAGAAGATTTAATGTACATCATTGCCTTAATGAGTATTTGTGTAGCTGGATTCAGTAAGCTGCTAACATAGCAAAGTGATGAACATTAATAAGCATTACAGCTTCCCAATTTAGTGGTGGTGGTCTTCACAACAAAAACAAACTAAACAGAGACTAAACTAAAGGCTAATATGAACATGAAATGTTTTAGAAGCCTTTAAAATATCACAGTCAGTTGTATTGCATCATCTGTATCAGTCTGCAGTGGGTATTAGCATAACTCCAGGTGGTTCATTTTACACTTAAGGGGAAAGTTTGCTTCTTTGTGCCCAGTGAAGTCAAACTGGACAAGAATCTCAGACGTTGGTCTCTCCTACATTCATGCTCCTCAAGCTTCATCCAGGCAGTGCTGAGAACCCGGCAGAATGCCCCCAGTATTCAGCAAATCTACTGATGTCTTTCCTTTGTGAGGATTTAAATCCGCTACTGTTACAGAGTGGCTGTCATGAACTTGAGAAACTTGACCTTTTACGTCACCTGAGGACAGTTTCTCCAAAATGTCGGCTAACTAAGGACCTGCATTAGACACAACCGTTTAATTTTTATGTTAAAAATTATGCTGCTTTTTTCATTAAAAGTGGAGCTACAAAGCTCACTGCAATGTGATGAACAAGACAACTGTGGATGGAAGCAGATGAAAATATATAATCAAAGAGCAGAAGGAGCTAACTATGGCTCTGACCATTAACCAGGAAGGTTAGGAGAGTGCTGTTTTGATCAATGATGTGATTAGATTGATTCCTCCGAACACAGATCATATTTCTAATTGAACCTCCACCACTGAGCACATCTGTTTGCAGAGGTTGATTCTGTGCCCTTTCACGCCTTAGTGTGGTAGTGGCAGGTGAGAAAAACTTGATGAATTTGTTGCGTTTTCCCCCCAGTTGGAACCTAAACGTGTTACTTGAAATCACACAAGAACATTCTCGCTGTGTTTCTGTTGTGGGAGCAAATGAATATAAACAGGAAGAAGATCCTGAGTTGTGGAGGATGCTGCTTGTTTAATGGCGTGGCAAACCAATGCTGACCAGTTGGCGTTGATTCTTTGTGGTTTCTCTAATGTTTAAACGCATCAGAATTACGGTGCACATGCAGATATGACACCAACACATTCACCTTAATGGAAAACATTAATGTTTGAAAGAAGCTCAAGTGTAGCTCTTTATTTTCTCCATGTTTGCTGTTCTTCCTGTCTAACCTTGTTTTTCCACCACTTTTAAATGTCTTCACCAACCTTATTAGTTTGACCCCAGTTTTATTAACTACTCATCTGAGTGTAAATATTTGTGCATCTCTGGCCTTCCTCAATTCATTCCACCTTGTTGCCTTACGTAGTAAGTATAAAAAACATAAATAAATTACATGCATGAAGCCAGATTACAATTTTCAAATGCACACAGGGGCAAAGACGTTCATTTTTGGAGACATGTCCTGTAGTCTGATGTAACTAAAATTGAACAGCTTGACCATAATGAACATTGTGACGTTTGGAGGAAAAAGGTTAGATCTTGCAGGCCTGACAACCCCATCCCAACTTTGAAGGGAGTGATAGCAAGTTTTTTTTAATTTTTTTATGTTTTGCAGGAGGAAACTGGTAAACTTCAAAAAATAGATTGCATCATCAAGAAAGAACATTATGTAGAAATGTTCAAGTAACACCTCAAGATATCAGCCAGAAAGTTGAAGCTTGGGTGCAAATAGCCCTTCTAAACGGTTGATGACCACCGAGGTGGTGTTTCTGATGTTTCTTCGTCATACCTAAAACAACAAAATTTCTTCCTGCTCACTACACAACTTAAGACGTGTGCTTTGATTTGGTCTTGCCTCTGTGTACAAATTCACTGACTAGCTCGAACCATGTAGCCGCAACTCGATTGGATGACACATGCGTTGGAGTGGGAGAACTCCACCGATGTGATGTAGGGACCCCACAACAGACGTCCTTTGACCAATGTAGACGACACTAACAAAAGAAATTCTCTGAGATTATCCTGACATTTTGTAATAAAAATTATTTTGGCAATCCTAACTGACCGATAACAGGAAAAGTTTAGTCTGATTTAACTCTCTCTCTCATCTATCTATCTGTCTCTCTGTCTGCCTGTCTGTCTGTCTATCTATCTATACGTATATGTCTATACGTATAGATAGATATAAAATTGCATTTTTTTGTGACATGATCGATTATGAATGAAATTCACAGGTCCTGTAAGAGAAAAATGCTATTTGAAGGTACATAAATCCTTGTAAACTGTATGATGCATGAATGTGACTCACAGCTTCACATATACTTTGCAGTTTCTCGTCTTACTTTAGCTTCTACCTTGAATTTCCCTGTACTCCAAATTTAGCAGGGGTCCAGTGGTAAAGATACCACAACAGATCTTTCATCTCCAACACCCATCCTTGGTTACTGTTGCTATGCATGGTGGATCGTTGCCGTCACTGGTGCATCCAATAGGCATGTCAGCGCAGCCGGGGAGTCTAAAAACAGCATTCTATATTACAGCATATAATGAGAGAAGCTTCATCAGTGTTCTCTCCAAATGTCAGAGCAGCTTTAATGATCTTCTGAACACAGACACACACACATACATGCACACACACGTACACTCACACTGTGTGTTTGTGTGTTCATGCAGTCACAGTATGTGGTTCTTTTCTGCATTGTTGGCATTTTCACTAATCCCACCTATCTTTATTCCCTCTGCTGTTAATTCTCCCCACTCAAGCTATGAATTCTTTCCATCTCCACCACTTTCCTTTCCTATCCATCTGCTCTTCCTTGTAGCTTTGTCTTGACTTATTGTGATTTGTAACACGTAATTTATATATGTAACTCCAGAGATTTTATCTTGTTCCCCACAAAAAGAAAGTTTTGTGCATGGGAGCGCTTCCTAAGCTGCATATTTCTGTGGTAGTGTATTGCCAAGGACGACATATTAGTCATCATAGTGGAACTAACAGCTCTGTAGCATACAAAGACCCAGAAAAGCCCTTCTCTAGTACAGTGAGTAATGCAATTTTTAGCAACTCAAATGCTATCAGCCTCTTATTACTCCTTCGTAGATGTGTGTGTGTGTGTGTTTGATGTCGGTGCTGAACAACACTCAGTGGGACTAGAGAAAACACACATATTTCTTTTGATTGATGTGTGATCGGTAAATAAATCAAAGTCAAGCGATGGAGATGGACAAAAGCCAAAATAAATGAGGGGGGCAGCAAAATCAAGCACCAGAAAGGAAATCTATGAGCAATCACAGGAAAATGAGGTGAATAAGAAATTGTTACTGTTTGAAGATTAAGACTTGTTAAGAGGACAATATAAGCAAAGAAAGACACAGTGAGGGAAAAGGCTTATGAGTGAACATGCCGGTCGGGGCTCTTGGTGCAATGCAGAAGGCATTGCCATGGAAACCAATGGAGGGAAAGTGCAGACAAGGAGGAGGGGATTAAATAGGAAGCAAGAGATCACTGCTTCTCACCATGGAGGAGAGGAGGGGGAAGGGGGAGGGTTTGTTGTTCGGATGAGAGGGGAGAGGCTGGCAGACAAATGTGTAACAAGTGTGGTCAAAATTGTACTCATTTTTTGAATAATTTTTAATTTTTTGTGTGACTTTGTATGACTTGTTTTTATTTTTATGTTTACTGTAAATTACACTACTTTTAGCTATACATTAAAATCTTTCATAAATCATAGTCATGTATGCTGTTATGCATATTAATTGTAATTTTTTTTAAAATCCCTTCTATCAACCTGCAAGGGGACTAAAGATGAAAATTAGCCTCTCTGGCTTAATCTGGCATATTTACGTGATGTATTCATGTTGATTAATATGCATTGTCCCTTTTATGAAATAAATAAATGGTAATGACTGTGAAGTTAAATGAATAACATCTTGATAGTTTTCTTGTGGAAATGTTCAACTTGTGTGCATGAACACATTTGTTAAGGGTGTTTTGATAGTTTCACTGCCATGGGCACATTTGACTCCATTTATAAACCTTACACACGTGTTGTCTGTTTATGTCAGAATAACAACTTCAGTTGTTGTGAGTATTGCAGAGAAGGTGTAGATCCAGATACAGTGCAGGAGTTTAACTGAAATGTTGCCTTGATGAATTAATTTGAAAAAGAGGAGAAAAAAAAAGAGTGGATGAGCTTGTCGCCATGGCGCCAGCTGTCTCAGGTGGCTCTGTCTGGGTCCAGATCCAAGGGCGTGGATTGTCACAGCAGCAGGAGCGTATGGAGTTTGTCTATGTCATGCTACAAAGACACAAAAAACACACACACATGCAATCACGTGTCTGGACATAGTCCTGACTGCAGGATTATAAATAGAAAGCATCAGAAGGCTACACCCCTCTCCCCATTCCAAACACCCTTGGGACCCCATCATTCTCATCTTCCTGTTCTCCTGTCTCTCCCCAACACTCTCCAGCCCTTATTCAGAACCTCCTTAAGTCTCATCAAGTCTTTATTTTCATTTGTTTATCTCCATAGTGATGGTGATGGCGCAGGGTATCTGTGGTTGTCATGGCAGTGAGAGGGGCAGAGATGATGATAATGACTCTGGAATCACTTAGGCTAATGAAGTGGGACAGCTATACCTGGGTGTGTTCTAACCCTGCAACAATTAACAACAGCTTTTGAAAGGGGTCCTTTCTGTTGCAACCAGATCTCCAACTAAAGCTGATCAGACTTCGACCCACGTGCGAGCATCATCAGGCTGTGAATCTGACTTCTGCTATTGGATTTTTCTGCAGGTTCAGTTGCAGCTTGGATGACCTTCCTCTTTGGCTGCCCATTAATGCTCAGCATTGTAAGCACTTTGCAGAGTGATCGCCCTGAAAATCCCCTGCAGCCCACCTCCGAAGGCTTTCGTCCTCCAGTCTCATTCCCTGCTCTTCTCCGCAAGCTCCTGGTACTTGGCGTGCTTTGTTTCATTGGCCTCCTCCATGTCCTCTTCCCTGTGAGCGCCAGGATGATCAGTCGTTTGGTGGAATGTGAAGTAATTACACTGTTTGGCCAAAGCTGTGTTGATGTTATGTTGGCTGGAAACTTTAGCTGTTTGCCAAGGTCCACTTCCAGTTCCAGTCAGTGGTGGTGGAGCAGACAGGGCGTTGCTCAAGGTTGTGCTCATAGTTTCTCTCCGGCTTTGAAAAACGTTGTGGTCCCTGGCTTTGGTGGTATTTGATGGTGGTGATGGCAGTGGTTATGCCCTCAGCAACTGCTGTAAGGACCTGGTTGTGGCACCAGTGAGTGCATCCGTCTCCGGTGGGCAACTGTTCGGGATATCTTCGGGGTCCCCCTCCCTGGACAAAAGTGACCAAAGGATGACTCAGTTTTGCTCCAGACATGGATGTTTGCAGGTCTTTGTAGGACATCATAAACAACTTGGATCAAAAACCTGATGCGGTGGTAGAAAGCTGTAGAAGACGCTCCTTCCCCATCTACAAGTTACATTACCTTTTTTCTACAAAAGGACAGATGGGACAAATCAAGCACTGTCTACGCTAGGCTTTATTGTATTTTCGCTCTGTATTATACTACTAGATAAGTTCTTCAGGTATTTCTTGTGTTTAAAGCCCCAACACCTTCACCTTTAACCTAGTTTTCTGATAAAAAAAACAACTTCTTAAATGTCTGATTTCATAATTCATATGATATAGTAGAGGTGCCTTCAGGACAACAGCTCATATCACGGTAGAACCTCCACCATGCTCCGTTGTCAGAACATTCTTGCTTTCCATCCATCCATCCATCCATCCATCATCCATACCCGCTATTTCCTGTGCAGGGTCATGGGGGTCTGCTGGAGCCTATCCCAGCTCACTTCAGGCGAAAGGCAGGGGTCCACCCTGGACAGGTCGCCAGTCCATCACAGAGGTTAAATACCGTGTTCAACCATTCTGTGTCACCTTTAAGTCAAAATATAAGTCTGCGAAACAGCTCCCAAACAGCGCCTCAACTAGGACACACACTTACACATGCGTCACATAAAGATGGTCTCAGGGAGTCCAGGTCTTTGCTTAATGCTCGGTGTTGGTACCTGTAGCTTACTTATTTCACCTACAATCCACTGGTTTGGCCAATTTCATATCATGATATTTTGTTCCCTAGCTTGCTTTCATCTCTTGGAAGTGCTCCAGCTGTCAATCACTCCACACAGTTTCTCTAGTGTGGCGAAGCACTTTCAACTTCCAGAATCAAAGCGATCTTATGGAAGACACCATTTCCCTGAGGTCGAGCACGTTTTACACCTCTGATGTTTTTTTTTTGTTTTGTTTTTTTCCTCACATTTTCTTGTCTGTTGACTGTCACAGCGCATAAGATGCACGATTAAAAGTGGGTTCTTTGGTTCAAAGGATGACAGTTAGGTGGAAGATGCAAGAGTATCGCTTCACCTTTGAAAGCACTTCAAACTGAGCACGACATTTCAACTCTGTGTGGAAGTGGTTAGAAACTGGAGTGGGAAAAAACAAAACAGAAATAAAAGTGCAGTTAAGACGCTGTGCAAAAGGGAATGTTAGCAGCTCGCTCTGTTTATATGCCCTCTGACTCCCCAGTTCACGATCTCCAGAGATGCAAACAAGCAGAATCTGTAAATCCCAAAAGAGTCTTCACTGTGGATTAAATTAGAGTTCAGAGTGAACAAAAGAAACAATCAATTCCAGCCCTGAAGCGGCAAGGTTACATGGCTCTCATTAAATTCACACACCAGCACCGGGTTTGCATTTTCCTGAAGCACAATCTGGCTTTCAGGTTTATCGAGCAAGTCGCTAATGAAAAGACAAACACAGGCTGCAGAGTATCTGCTTGTCCTTCAGGGAGGTGCATGCAGCTGTGTGTCCCGCTGAATACACTCATTAATGAGGACGCATTGTTGTAGAGGAGCCGTGACGGGACCTTCGGAGTAGCGTTTCCCCAAAATACGAACTTGGCTATTATCTGGAGGTTTTATAAAATGCCCACAGAGGCCTCGTAGCCGCATGAACAGGAAGGCAGAGCATGTGTCATGGCGCCGAGCTGTGATGGAAGATGAGGAAAATGTAGTCTGGGAAATTGGTGAGAATCAAAGGTGCAAACAAGTCGAAAAAACAAGCGAGGAACATATCATGGTCTTCCGCTTATATGTTCAGTTTCTGTGGGCAGAAGCTCCACCTGAGAGACGTAACCTCTCCAGCGTGTCCTGGGTCTGTCCTGACCTTCTCTACTAAGGAAGGGTTACAGTTAGTGACAGGCTCAGTTAGGTGGCGCTAAAGTGGAGATGCTGACCTGCTAAAGTGGAGTCTGAGATAAATCAGTTTTAGGATAAAAGCTGGTTTAGGTTTACCTGCTTCCTCACGTCAAATCAAGCTATGACTGATAAAGGAATCTGTGGAGTTGGAGTGATAGGCAAAATCCATAATGATCAAGGATCGACTTGGGAATCAAACCCAGGTCACCCGCTCGGCAGGCTGGCGTGTTAACCACAAGGCTACAGTTCTGGTTGAGAGATCAGACTCAAGTGCAGAGGTTCCAGTTTGAAAGAAGTTCTCCTTTTACTTTTCCAAGAACTCAGAATGTCCACAAAAACTCAAAGGATTCAAAAGGGAGGCCAGGGGCATTCAGCATGAAAAACAAGAAAAACAGAAAAATTCCAAAATTAGCAAGAATGCTTTGCAGCGCAAAAATTGTCCAAATAACAGTCCAAAAAACTAAGAGTGCAATAGTCCAAGAACAAAAGGCTTAATCAGCACAAGACAAGATTTCAAAGTAGCTCACCAGAAACGTAGTCGCATGGCAAAGACCCAGTGACTACCAAAAGAAAAAACAGAGCTTAAATACCCACACTAATTGTTCACATGACCCAAAACAATTGACCACAGGTGGCAAATTAACAAAATGGAGGGAAACATAATGAGAGGTCGGGGCAGAAACACATGACAGAGGAGCAGGCACATGTCATTCCAAAGCAAACACACAAATCAAGACAAAGCAAAAGTGACAAGTGTCCAACAGCGGCCTCTATTGGCCAGATGGGCCAAAAACACCCTAACATAATATGCTTTGTTTGGAATTCTCATCCCTACTTTTGACAACCACTCAATACAAAATACACAAAATACAAAACACAATAACACAAAATAAATAGAAGGTATGTAAGTGTGCTGCGTGTCATAAACGACCCAGTTTACTAGTTATAATCTAACGTCGTGGCACTTCCACAGGTTGATCATGTTAGACCATTCCACCAACTGGTGTTGAGTGCTTCTTCACTCGTCTAGTTGGCTGCTGATGAGGCTGCTAAAAAAAAGTAAAAAGTAAATTTAAAAAGTTGCTAAAAAGTTTACCAATGCTGACTGGAATTTCCATTTAAAAATGGACTGAAAACAAGCTGGAGAAAACATCAGACGGCTCAATGATCCTTCCCTAAACCTTTGCATATTGCCGGTCTGCGCTCTCTTTAAGCAGTGTATATATAGACTTTATCAGTCTGGCCCCGAGGTCTCTGGAGAATAGTTATCTTTTTATAAAAACATGTTTAAGAGCTTTGGTCAGGCAGAGTATGAGCTCATCCTGCTGACTGCAGTGCCTGCGATGAGATGACCTGGGCTGACAGAGAACCGCTCCAACGGGGTACGTACCGTCTGTGTGTGGTCTGGGAGGACTGGTCCAGAATATTTACCAGTCTCAGAATGTCCAAAGAAACCTCTTCAAACACTCCTGAAGCACATGTTCTGTGACATTATGTTATCACATATTTTTGTACATTTGATACTGTTGGAACAAGACGTATTTGAACATTTTTCTGAGTTTGCCTTTGTACCACACCACAGTGAATTTGAAATAAAAACAATCAAAATGTGTGACATATAGCATTTAGGAATTGCTGTAATTTTAAGCAAAGTACCTCTATTTTCATATACATATTTGGAAATCTAACCACCATCTTTTAATACTTTTGCAATATCAATGCAGTCTGGGAAACTTAATCACCCATTTCCAAAACAGTGAAGTTAGCTGGTCCTTCAGAACCAGATGTTTAAGCGCCATTTTTGCAGTGCTCAGGTATCCTGTATGAACAATAAGCCCATTTCATCGACAGCCATTCATGCCCATTCCATAACACTACCTTCACCATGTTTTACACATTATGTAATAATAATAATAGTAATACATTTTATTTTAAGCGCCTTTCAGGTCACTCAAGGACAATTTACAAAGATAAAACACAATAAAATAAATAAAAACAGCAAACAAGAACACAACATTAAAAACTGAAAGAAATGAAAGTGCAGTTATGGACCGTATGTAGACTGAAACAGATGAGTTTTTAGCCTGGATTTGAATTGAGGTAAAGAGTCAATATTACGTAGTATGTATTATGTAGTATTCTTTTGAATCATGAGCTGTTCTTCTCCAAACTTTTCTCTCGCCATCATTCCAACACAAGTTTAACCAACTTTAATCTGTTCAAAGAATTTGATTCCAGAACATGGGAGACTTTTGTTTTTGGAGGCGTTCTGCCAAAGTCTAGTCAGTCTTTCCTGATTTCACGTTACCAGCAGATCTTCTTCTAAACCTGTATTTACATTAATAAAGGCAGACTGATTGTAGATATTGACAATGATCACCTCCCTTCTCCAGAGTATCCATGACTTCTGTTTATGTTGTGAAGGAAAGGATTCTGTAATAATGTACTTCAGTTGTCTTCTGTAGTCGTCATGGTTCTTTGATGATGTTGAGCTCACCTGAGCTTTATTTTCTTTTCTAAGAATGTTCCAAACTGTTGATTTGGCCACACCTAAGCTTTTTGCTATGTCTCTCATAGATTCATGCTGTTTATTGAGTCTCATTATTGCACTGACACCTCCTTGGACTTCATGTCGTCTCCCCAGGGGCTTAGTGGTAGTGCTTTTGCCTACCAAGCGGGAGGTCCGGGTTTGAATCCTGGGTTGCATCGGGAACAGCAGCCGGAACGAGAAAAACTTCGCCCAAACCTCTGTTGTGAGTCGCTTTGGATAAAAGCTAAATGTAACAATAATATTGGCAGCTCCAGCAAAACAGCTGTCAAATACCAACTCACGACCTCATATCAACTAAAGACATTTTTAAGTGCTCCATTTGTCTCAAAGTAAGAAGGAAGAATAGATCACAATGAACTTCAAGAAATCCTCCCTTTTGCATATAATTCTGAACCTGACTACTTTGGAGCAGAACCTCTCATTAAATTATCTGTTTGAGATATAGATGTTTTGTGTGAGGTGCATGTATTTGCATTTTAAACTGACTTCCTGTCATTTCTTTTCCACCTAAAACTGATAAATTTAAAGATAAAAGTAAAAGTGATCAGATAATCTCGAAGAAATAATTGATAATGCTTTTGTTTGTCCATTTTTTTTCCTGATGATAGTTGTCACAAAAAGAAAAAGCAACTTGAGTGTCATCACAGTTGCTTTTTATGCTGCAGTATGTTTATCTTTCTCTCGCATGTAGAGAGAAAAGTTCAGAGAGGGTTAATGTATAAATGTGGCTGTTACATTAGTGTTTGCGTTTTGTTGGTGTGATTTAAGAACAACATGCCGATTTCTCTGGCGAACTTCTTAACGCCAAGACCTTACTGTACAAACACATAAAACAAAAGCTTCCTTGCACGGCGTCAGCACAGCGGGTCGGCCGGAGAATATCAGAGAGCATGAGGCCTTTTGATTGTTTCCATGGGAAAAGAGAGAGGACCAGATGGAAAATACATCAGGACAGAAATGTAGTTATTTAGTGAAGGACGTATGTCTTCTTCATGTGCGATTGCAAAAATAAAAGCAAAGAAATACATCAGTTTGGACACAGCAGGAGCTCTCAGTGGTCGGTCACAGCAGAGACTAGACTCCTTGTGAAAACTCGGGGAAAGTAACCAGGGCAGAAAGCTACTGATGTTGTTCTACCGGGTAGAGAACATCCTGATGCACTCCGTCTTAGTGTGGCGCTCAGCATGCTCAACAGCAGATAAAACTGCTTTGTAGAAAATGATAAAGTCTGTAAAGACCATTGAGGTTCTCAACCCGTCATCCACAGGACTTCTGAAGACACAGTTTGGAAGCTGTATTTTTGAGGCTCTAGACAGCCCAGAGCTGACTCTGCCCAACCCCTGTTAGTCCAAAAATGGGCAAATGAACTCAAAGAGCTCACCTAGAGGACTGGAACACATCCACCTTATCTTAGTGAGCACAGGTTAGCTATTTTAACTTGGTTTATCTCAAACCAATGACACAACCGAACTAACTTCCTTTCATTCATTCATCTTGAAAATGTCTGCACATCCTGATTTTATACTACCAAAACGACATCCAAAAAAAGTACTGCTAAGGCTGAAAGGAGGACTAACTGAGATGTGCCAGAACATGTGGCGACATTGCTGAGTAACAGGTAGCCAAGCACACTGAGCGCAGGGTCACCTGCAGGTCTTTGCAGCCAAACAATGTCACCCCAAGAGGTTGATATCAGTGATCTGAAGGCCGCCTGCCTGACTGCATCCAGTTAGCCCTGGCTAGCAAACTTCAACTACAGCAGGGTTCTTCAACTCCAGTCCTCAAGGGCCTCTGTCCTGCATGTCTTAGATCAGGGTTTCTCAGTCCTGGTCCTGAAGTACATCTGTTACTGTTCCAACACACCTGATTCAAATGAAAGGATCATCATCTCTGGATCCTACCAGGCCAATCCAGAACCAATCACAATGGTCTTGTTGCACAGTTCACATCAAGCCTAATTGTCTTTGAAATAAAAATCATCATTATTTGTTATGAAAACTAATTTGTAAGGAAGTAAAATTAAAAATTAAAAAGCCTCGTTTACATATATAAATATCTCATTTTAAGAATTCTAGTGAAGCAAATTTTTCTTACTCCATTGGCAGATTTTGTTTGCTTTATATAACAACACCAGACTTATTTCTAGAAGGGCAGTTTGGAGTTCAAGTTCATCAAGGGTGCTGTGTCGCTAAAGTGTGAGCTTGGCAGTGACACCACAGGCTGTCACTCAACAACCATGCACATATCTATGCATACAGTTGTGGCTTTTTATATTTACCTGATGACGGACGTAAAAATTCACTTCCTGCAAAGTTGTCTTGGATATGAAATCTAATTATGGAGGCAAAAATAGTAGCAAGCTGTAAATATGTTCTGCTGTAAAGGTGAACACTTTAATCTGAGGGTCAGTGGAGGAGAAGAAAACTGAATGTTTCCACTTGTATTAAGTGAGATACAAAGTTCTGCCATGATGACTTCAACAAAATTAAAACCTGAAAGGAGAAATAAACTTTTTAATCGCAGCAGCTTTAATTACAATTATTCACATGTATTCTGGACTATAAATTTAGTGGACTTTCTTTGTTAGTCCAGGTAATATACATCTACATCTGTTAAATGTGAACCCAGATAATGCAGCGCTTGTGAAAGTTTTAGAAAATAAATAGGCTTACCAGCAGTGGATGTTTTGAGCCTGAGTAAGGCCTGCAGTTTATGGCATACAGTGTAAACCGCAGTTTAAATGCGGACTGTGAATTGATGAGTTTTTTGTTTATCACTGATTGCCAAAAACGGTAAAATACTTCATGGTGTATTTTTAGATAGGTAGTAAATG
Organism: Arrhamphus sclerolepis; assembly: GCA_037176975.1. Classification (NCBI taxonomy): domain Eukaryota; kingdom Metazoa; phylum Chordata; class Actinopteri; order Beloniformes; family Hemiramphidae; genus Arrhamphus; species Arrhamphus sclerolepis. Next base: position 4,935,315 of record JBAMYA010000003.1, read on the forward strand.
TATGTTTACACTTGCAAATTTATGTACGTGTTTGTGCGTATGAATGTGATTTGTACCCTGCTGAGATCTTGTTTCCTGCTCTGAGACTCCCAGACCTGCATCAGTGTCCTGGTATGGAAGATGGTGCAGGTTACATCACGCAGAGTCAATACATCAACCTCTGGGGAGGCCAAGGAGAGGAAGAGCGTGTGAGGTCAGGCAAAAACACTGACGTCCACTGTGGTTATTTGCATAAAACAGAACTGGAAGACATTTAGAAGAAAGGAGAAACAAGCTGTGCAGGTGAAGGAAAACAAAATAAAACGTAGGAAGTAGATAATAGGCATGTATTCAGACGCACATGGGCATCCAGTTGTAAACTCATGTTTATGCACTCTGGCATTAAAAGTCTAACACCAGTAGTAATTTGCATAAATCTCAGGTTTTGCAGCTACTATAATAAGTTTCTTTTCTCTTAAGGTGAATATATGCAAGTCAAATCGGCTTAGTTCACTGATATATATTTGTGAATTGATATTCTGAATTGAATTATAATTAGTAGTGGGTGGGGGGTGAAGTGAATCAAAGTAATAAATGAATTTTTTATTTAATTTTTTTCAAACTTAAAATTCTAGTGCTCAAAGAAAACATAATTAACAGGCTTTTGGTGACTGGACTATAACTGAAGCACATCTGATCTGGTTTCTCTGTAGACTGTTGTTCGCTGCGACAAGAAAACACTTTAACAGACTTAAGCCAAAGCCCCACAGAACATGTCCCTTTATTAATTATTTGTGCTACATCTTCAGAGCAATTTCATGTCCAACAGGGCAGAGTGCTTTCAAATGGTGCCTGCTGGATCCATGAGCTTAAGTTTTCCTGAAGATTTATATATGTATTTCTTGCTATGTCTTGTTTATACCAAGCGGCAACCATTCCACTTCTGGGTTGGAGCCCAACAAGGTTGTACCTTTTGTTGCAGTTCCTATACTGACCACTGGGTGCTGACTCCAAAACAGAGCAAATCCCAATTGATTGCCAACTTTGCAGCAGAATTAAACGTCTTTACAGCCTGGTACAAAAATTCTTTTTGGTGTCTATAGTTAGATGTTATAATTATGACAGCTGTACCCACATCAGATACATTTATGTGAAGAAATAAAGTGGACCAATCAGATGCCTGGATCCATTTGATGTGCTTGAAAGACAGCTAGCCATTGGCTCTGCAGATGACATGTTCCACCACATCCGAACATGACGCAGTTTGAGGAAAACTGGGTAATGTAATTTCAAGGTCCGTTCATAGTTATACAGTCAGTGGTTCAAGAACAAGTGATGACCCTCTTCTCATACAAGGTTCAAATCTCCTCAGAAATCCTCTAAATTGTTCACCCACAGCAATCCAATGTTGATCTACAAGTTTGAACCCACTCATGATGTTTCGTTTTAAAAATTTACTGATTTCTCTTTGCCATTGTCATGCATACTGTATATAAACTGATGTAGCATAGACATGGTTCAGCACCAAAATAGGATGAATGTGTGGAGCAGAGTAAACGGTGACCTCTGGAACACTTCTAAACCGTTGCAGGGCGCCCTGATGCCACTACTCTCATTAACTTAAATGGTCACAATTCACAGCAACTGGTGTGGTGCTGCCATGGTCGTTCCACATGCTTTGAGCTATGAGGATTACGCAGCAAATACGCACTTAGCCCACCTACGAAACCTACATTGTCGTTGGTGTTCATACTTGTTCATTGTTATTTTGCTCGTTCTGTGCTTATACCACCAGATTCTAGGTGATGCAGCATAAACCAGGCTTAAGGCACACTTATGCTAACCGCTAGCATTTCCACTAGTGGTTGCTCTCGGTAGTTTTTCAGGGCCAGATTGTTGACTTGTGTCTCCATTACCAGAATACCTAGAAAAGAGGCCTTCAGGAACTTAGCAGGCGAAAAATGTTCATGTAGTAGGATAGTACTCAAAGCAGCCTTGATAAACTTCTGGATAAGGAGGTTGTGGCGTTGACTCGCTGATTAAGAAAGCTGTGAGTAGGAGATGATGTCATTCAGCCACCTAATGTGTGCTTCACATACAAGTCTTTTGTTATTCAGAGTCACCATTCTTCTTTATACAAACGCCATAATCATCTTTAGCTCATCCAATATTTTTTTGCGTCATTTTAGTTTGTTTTTCTTCTTTTAGTTCTTTTTTTTGCTGACATCATCTTCATTTTTTTTTTTTGTTTGTTTTTGTGGTGGTTCACAGAGAGTTAAAGTGGTGCACTATCGCCACCATGTGGTTCGGAATGGTAGTTTACAAGCAGCCCGTCCTGTCACCTGAAAGTGGAGGCACATCAGCTGAAGGGGGCCAGAGGTGCCCGGTTTGAGGTTCCCGTCTGGTGGAACCCCTGCTGCTGGAAATGCATTTTAAGTTGTACAATATACCCTCACCCCTGATTGGCCAGCTGGCCGGCACTCACATTACTCCTGTCTCAGTCGATTGTCAGCACGTCTACTTCTTATACCTCTTTTATTCGAAGTTGATCTCAGAGAATCAGCACAATGAGAGCAGCACAGAAACGCTACTGATTTTGTGGCTTGCATGCCCTTGTCCACGTACATGCACACTTTTACATCATCGCACCTCTTCTAACCATGCCAGAAACCAAGACTAGTTCCCACTAACTGAACTAGCCAAGGTTTGAACAATCTTTTAGCTCTTTGAAGAAAAGCTCCAGGGCTGCTTTTGCTGTGACACTGTGATACTGATCCCTCTTTGGTTCTTCCGCGTCCAGCCACATTATCCATATTATTGTTTCTTTTTTAACTTTGATAACTACCCATATTATTGTTTGTTTGTTTTTTATCTCTGATTTCACATGGTTTATCATCGTTCATGATTAGGGATAGAGGGGAAGAAGGTGGGAGCAACTATGTTTTTGCTGTTTTTACTTTGTAAAGCACTTTAACACATTTTTATTGTACAAAACACGCTACATAAATAAAGTTTTATTGAACTCCAGGTACTCTTGGTGGAAATGCCCCTTCTGTATACCTTGAAAAGAATACCACTCTATTCCCAAACCCATGTTTACCAACCAAAGCCTTTTATTGTATCCCAGAATTCAAACTAAGCTCTATAAGGGATCAAGAAAGGGGGAAGAGAACACTGAAATCACCCTGGGGCTTTAGATTCAACTGTAGATTCGCATGAGAGCATGGCCGATAAGTCTGAAACCACACACAAACAGTGGAACACTTTATAAAAACTTTGAGAGATTAGCCACTATAGGTCCAGCGACAGTCACAGAGCAGCAAGCCTATTTAGGCTCATTTGTCACCATAGCTGCTCCCTAAAGGCTCCCACATTGTTCTCAGACGTGTTGGGGCCACGTAAAGTTTGAATTAGACCAGGCGCCTGGCGAAAACCACTGGGGTAAAATTAAGCATGAGGGCCGGCTTTCTCTCACAGTCTTTTTTAGGGGATTAGATGACGTTTAAAGTTATTGGAGGGCTAATACGCATGATTAACATGGCTGATTAATGTGAAAATGGAGGGATATTTTATAGGCCTCACCTAAAGAGTTGGGCTGGGCTTCAGGGGGGAAGGGTGCTCACCAGGTTTAGTTTAACAGGCTCAGTCAAGAGTCGGAGTGGAATTATAATGCTTATTTAGCACTTGATGTGTGGATAACAGGCAGTGAACTGCAGCTGAACCTTCAGGGGCCACCACTGGAACAATGTTTGTGAGTGGTGGCTGGTCATTTTGGGACTTTTTTTGTAGTTTTGGAGCTGTGTTTTCTTAGAGTAACCCCAATGGCAGAAAGGAGAGAGTTCTCTTTAAAGCTGCCCTTGGTATCAAATGACACCCACGAGTGCCCACGCTACATGAGAAAACTTGTACACTGTGAACCAGACTCGCAGTCTGATAGGATTTCTTTGTAAACATCATAGTTATGACTTTTTTTTTCTTTTATTTTCTTGAACAGCCACAACACAAGTAACAATCAGTATGTTTATAAGCAGCCAGAAAGCGATGTTGAAGGCGCTTCATGTTCCTGCTACCAATCTGCTTAAAGAAAAAAAGAAGAAAAAAACCCACAACCCTTATTGGTAGCCATCAATTTAAAGAAAGAAAGGGGGGAAAACGTATAAGTAAACACTTCTGTTTACTAATTGGACCAGTAGCAGTGGTAACAAGGTGACATCATCTCATCATAAACAGGTGCCTCATCCTGTCGGCTGTTCATGGGAAAGTTTTAATTAAAAGTCCCCCCTCCCACCTTTCGTCCGCACCCATCTAGGCCTGCAATTAGTCGCTTGTTACGGGCTGTTGTCAATGTTTACGATGTGTCAGAGCTACAGGATGCAGGCCTGTTGTTCCCCCGCAGGGTCAGTGTCAGAGGTCAGAGTGGGGGTGACAGAGCGGGGGGCTGACCAGGCCAGAATGCAATAACCTAGAGGAAATGATGGTGACCATTACATCTGCTGTGACTGTTTCCTTCAGCCCAGAGGTCATGTTTCCATCCCTGTTTGTCTGGCAGTTATCAGAACCTTTGGGTTTGACAGATTTAAATGAAATGTGGAGAAAAGTTGGTATGGGAGCCAGGACACGACTGATTAGCTGTCCATACCTTTAGTGACCCAATATGACCACTTTATAACCACATACCATTCATTTATTTATCTTTTTCTCAGTACATGCATTATGCAAATTAGAAGTGACGGTATTGCCAGGGATTATGTATCCTCTGGTTATTAAATTAGGACTATGAATCCATAAGCAAAACATGACTGTGTAGTTAAATGCTTCTGAATCAAGAAAATTGCAACAGCAAATCAATCTCCACTGACCTCCATGCCCAACTTTGCAGCAGAAATAAACACAGTTAGTATAATATAAATGTACACACAGCACATCAAGCTGGCAGGAAGTCAGACATTGCTGATCTTTACATCAACATTATGTTTTCCACTGAAAAAAACAACAAATAAAACTGAGAAAATTATCATTTCAGTCATATATGGCTGGTAAAGTATGGCTAATAGTCTGAACTGATATTTATAATGATATTTAACTCACAAATGGATTGTTTTCTATACAGATGGATTACTACCAGCCGAGGATTTCAACAGTGTCCTTCTTTTTCTGTCTGTGGACTAAGTTCACGGTCTTTAGAAATGTTTTTCAGCTGAATGAGAATCATCAACCTCTGTTTTGTTTGTGCTCTGATGCACTTCCATCAAGGTTTATGTGATATATTTCAGGTCAGGTGTTCTGATGACAGTTCAAGAGGATGCATTGATCATAATCGCTCCTGAAGATCTTAAATCTTGTCACAGTTTCCTGCAGGAACAGTGCAACTGCTCAACTGTTGGTGAAAGTCCTCTAGAAAACCTGACTCTTTGCAGTTGTGCTCCAAAGATCATGTAGCTGTCACCAACCACCAATCACATCTGTCACTGAAGGTACTTGGATGCAGATCCTCAGGTGCAGATTATTAGTGTACTGTGGAAATACATAACTGCTAGTATTTACATTAGAACCGCTGTTAGGACTAATTTCTTCTCTACAAACCCTGGCATTCACATAATGTTTGTAATCTAGTACTTGAAGGGCATGTTTCTTGTGTAAACTCAACAAATTCAGGACAGATGCAGGATGAACACAGAAAAACACTGCAAATGGTTTCTTCTGTATGGATCTCCTCTGAATTTCTGCAGAAAAAAACCTGTCTTGGACTTTGACATAATAGTTGATGTTAGGTTTTATGGAGATGTATATGTTCCTGTCAGAGGATGGCTATGGCTCTGGATCAATACAAGCAAATACAAAAGGACCCCACATTCATCAGGAGGACAAATGTTTGTTTCTAGTGCTTGTTGGTATGAACTGGAGAAGAGAGAGCACGCTCAGTCCAGAAGAAGATGGAGTATCACCAGAGAGTTCCCTGTTCTTCCTTGGAGGAGGTAGTATTTATCAGGGTCAGGAGGGGAGAGGCAGCATTTATCATGGCTGTGTCCTGGCTCGGCGCTCTGTTTGTCTCTGCTGGAGACACTTTAAAACCCCCTGCCTGACTAACTTGAAAAAGAACCAGCCAACCAAAGAAACGTGGAGATGCTGTAACTGAAAAAGGATACAAAGATGAATAATCTGTAACTACTGCATGTATGTGTTTGAGCAATCCCTGATGCATCACTATTATTCAATCTGCATTTGTTTGCTTTTTTTTGTTTTCCTGAAGGAACGACTCCGTTCCTTCATGGGGGCTGTTGTAGGCTGACACGTTTGGTTTGGTCCACTGGGACTGAATTTATCCAACAGATGTTCTAACGTTCAGACTGGCCCTGTTTTAATGTGCAGTCAAAGTTCGACAGAAAATATTTTGGGCCAGACTTACTAAGCAGGGAAAATTGATGCAAGGCTACAATTTAAAAAACAGTACAGATGGGAGTAGCCCAAATCAGATAGACTAGGATGGTATCGAAAAGCGATTGATATGTTTAATGTGACTTTTTTTTTAGTCAGCAATAAACCAAAATATTGATGATATTGATAGTCTTATTTTGGTAATATACATTCAGGCCTTCAAATGATCTAAAACAACAGAAAAGAGTGCCATCGGACAGCTCCAGAGGTCGTAATGAGACAAAAAAAAAGGTGATATCTTTCCCTGTATTTCCCCAATCATGGCAGGTCCTGGGCTTTGACATGACTGACACAGAGAACCTTTGATGGCACCTTTTGCTCAAACTGCACGGCTGTCATTAAAAGGCAGGGGGTTAACACATAAATGCAGGAAAGCCAGAGGCAGGAGTAGTCCAAAAAAAAAAAAAGTCCAAAAGAAACAAAAACATTCAAAATCCAAAACCAGATGGAAACCTAAGACACAACCAGAACCAGAACCAGGAGAAAAACAGGGCCAGGGGATTATATACACAGTGTCATACAGAGTTACCAATCTTCTTATAATACGCAACTTTGGGCTTCTTTTGTCTGTCTACATGTGGCCCTGCGATGGACTGGTGACCTGGCCAGGTTGTACCCCTGCCTTTCGCCCAAAGTGAGCTGGGATAGGCTCCAGCAGACCCCCATGACCTTGCACAGGAAATAGTGGGTATAGATAACGGATGGATGGATGGATGGGCTTCTTTTTCTCTGGAGACACATGAAATATTCGAGAGTGACATAGTTGCTTTACAGGAACATGTGATGAGTGACTTTTTGTGTAACACAGTCTCGTTTAATATATACATATATACA
>JBAMYA010000003.1:4942662-4967320 GCA_037176975.1 Arrhamphus sclerolepis
AATTGTCATTTGTCATTTAATTGTCATTTCACAAATTTCATATTTAACAATTAAAACAACTGGATGTCATAAAAGATTAATATCAGCATCCAGATTTAATGGCACAAATCCCGCAAAAATTACATTAATGGACACACAACTCAATTAAACTTTCCAAAGACCTTGTTTTACATTACTCTATAAGTACCTTTACATATATTTGGTGTATTGTTACAATGCAAACAAAGAGCAAATCTGTTTCACCTGTTGCATTAACTTATCAAGTGCTAAAAGGCAAAATTTTTGTCACGTTATTGATATTTAAGTGGAATGAAAACTCGAACAAAACCAAAGCCAGTCAATGACAAGGGTTTTCGATTTAATTTAAATTCAAATGCAGCCCTTTTATCTTCTGCTTTCCTTTAAATATCTTGAATGTGATTCAGTGGACTGTTAGCCTGGCTAGCTGTACCCACTCACTTAGCAAAAATTCTCTGATGAATCCCATATAATGGCTGCAGAACTGATAATAACACCTTGGATCACAAGTTTATATTGCAAAACCATGACAAGTCATTCACTGGTGTTGTTGATCCTTCTAGGGCCAGGTTCACACTGTATGATTTTAGCCATCTCAGACAAAAGATATGCAAATCTTTTTCTTCTTCAATGCACATGAGCACCATTACGGCAAGTGCAAACCTTTGATTCACTAGCACCATGGCAACAACTTGAGGTGACTGCGCTGCGATGATGTGATAATGCTATGATGCTGTGTTTAGACCCTGAAATATGCTTGCATTTACTTCTGTGGTAACCATTCAGTGTATGCTCATGTGTACCCATTTCACATCATGTAGTGATGCAATGCACACTGCATGACCTATAAGACCAAATTTCATCTTGCATGTACGTCGCTTTGGTCTCATGCTTCGTTTCTCTTTGGTTGTCGGCCTAGCCATTGTTGTCTGAGTCAGTTTTGTGAATCAAAGTGGATTTGTTATGAGTCAGCCTATTAGTTGTTGGTTTCAAAGTCTTTGCATTCAAAGTCATAACTATAGCAGAAAAAAAGCAATACAAACACTTAAATATCAATGTAAAATTGACAAATTCAAGAAGCAGTGGGCAGAAGAACAGTTAAATTACCACATTTAGCAGGGTTTGTCTTCTGCATTTGCTACTTCTACCACAGATAAAAGGTTATAAATTCATAAATCTATAAATAAACGAATTCTATAATACTTCTACTCCTAATAATAAAAGTGATAATACATAATTATCATCATTATTATTACTATTTTTTATTATTATCATTATTATAGGAAAGATAAAGTTGAAAAATATGGTACACTAACAGCTATAGATATTAAATGAGTCACAAATGGAAATTAGCCCTGCGATGGACTGACGACCTGTCCAGGGTGGACCCCTGCCTTTCTCCCGAAGTAAGCTGGGATAGGCTCCAGCAGACCCCCGTGACCTTGCACAGGAAATAGCGGGAATAGATGATGGATGGATGAATGGACAAATGGAAATTACTGGAAAAAAATCCATGGAAAACAGTGTTGAAAAAAAGGAAGGTGTTAAGAGGCTCTCAGCAGGTTTATTTCAATCCTAAAACTCAATGTGGTCAAAATGTGTCATCATAGATAAAGCAGTCCTTCAAACATCACAGACGGCCTCATGACCCTGCAGTGACTTCAAACACCTCCCCTCTCGAGGACACCAGCAGGACATGCCATCTCATGCATTGCCACATTTCAGTTTTGGGCCAATGCATAACGCAGATGAATGCAAGCGTTTGCTGAAGAAAAGTCATGTTCTGATGCAATTATCATCTATTGCTTCCTGTAATTGCATCAGATCTCTTTTGAACAATAATCTCATGGTGAGCGTCTGGAAGCGCTGCCCTCCTCCCTGTTTATTGTTCTCCACTCCGGTAAAACACAATTGAATTGAGGAGTCTGCTATTAGATTTTTTTGCTCTGTAGAATAAACTGAAATTGTATTTTTGCTGGAAATTATCAATACATCTTGGAAGGCAAAAGTAAGAAGACACAGAGCAGAAGTAGACCCTGGGTAGATAGTGGAGGGATGTAATACAGCAGATGAAAGATGAGGAGGAGTGGATGGGAAGACTTTCACCAACTGGAGAAGAGGTTTATTGACATACTGAGGTCAGATGAATATGCTACAGTTTGTAAATCACATCAAAACTGCAAAATACAGCTTCTATACACAATATATTTTATTTTACAGCTGTTACATCCAGTAAGTAAGCGGGCATGTATTGAAATGTGGAGACGAAGTGGAGTACAGTACATAAAACATCAATAGTAGCATTACAGGGGATTAAAAAAAGAAAAAGAAAGAAGGAAAGGCAAGGGGGGTGGGGAGGGGACAAAGGCAATAATATTCTGCAGAAAATGAGCAGATCTCTGAAAGTTGAAAAAGTTATAAATATGAAATACCAAGACAACTTTTAAACAGACAAAATAAATAAATAAATAAATATTGCTCTCAAGAATGCACTAACACTGATTCTGGTCTGAATTCATTTCTGCTTTCTTTCATCCCATAAATGATTCTGACAGCCGCAGATAAAAACAATTATACTTACACTGTAAAGCAATGCAGCAGCTCTGCACTATTTTGCATCTGTCCAGCACAACAGAGTTTGAGGGAAACCAATAGCTTTAATTTAATCAGTAAACCCAGATGGCTGATGAAATTCAACCTGAATGTGGTTTTAAAAAAAACAACAACAAAAAAACAGCAACACAGTCAGGGCTTTTCTGTTTTCATAACTGAAATACACATTTATTCGCAGTCAGCACCTGGGGGTACTTTGATTTTAATCACTATGATTGTGTGGTTACATTTACCTGCTCAAGACGTCACTTGTTGAAGCATACCAGAATGCTTTTACTAGCTGGTGTGAAAAGTATTGCAAAGTTTTGTTTACTATTAAATCTTTAAAAATCACCCTCAGGGTGTCATTAGCTGTTCAAAAAAATGAAAATGAAAACAGCCATGACCAGCCTTTGACCAACTCTGCAATACGCTGAACTAATGTAAAATAAATACATAAATAAACAAATAAAATGGAGGGCAAGCTAGCACTACATTAGCCTTGCTACCTGCCAAGTTTCACAAAATGTTCAGAGTGAGATTATGGTTCTTGGGGATGCTCAGTACATGCTGAATTAATTTCTTTGCATCTTAAAAATGTGTTGTGAGAGCTTGTTGTGGTCTTTGAAGCCTTAATAACAAAAAAGAGGTTCTCATCTGAAAGTCTATGGCTCCAGGCCTGAAAACCAGGTTCACTGTCATTACTGATGACATGGTTCTATTAAGGGAAAATCCTTTGTGTGTTTTGGTCTTGTTCAATTCCACCATGTTCTGCAATTGTGTTCAAGTGGGGAAGAAAATACTTACGTTTGCTAGAGATGACTGAATTTGCTTATTTCATCCATCCATCCATTTTCTATATCCGTTATGTCCTGTACGGGGTCACGGGGGTCTGCTGGAGCCTATCCCAGCTCACTTCAGGCGAAAGGCAGGGGTACACCCTGGACAGGTCGCCAGTCCATCGCAGGGCTTCTTGCTTTCCTTGTGTGATATATTCAGTTGCCTATAAACAGGGGAGGAGGGGGGATGAAGATGATGACGATGTGCAAGAGGACGAAGAACTAAGACTTGCCCTTGATGTGCGACATCATGACACCTCACTTGCTGTGTGACTGTAAATTTATATTTATTCTGTTGCTGCTTTTTATTACTGTTTTTTTAATTTACTATTACTATCTACAGTATATTACTGCATCTCCTGTTTGGCGCTTTGCTGCTGGAACCCCAATTTCCCTAAGGGAAACTCCCCAAGGGATTAATATAATTTGAGCGAATCTAATCTAATCTTCAGTAATCTAATAGAACCTGATCTAATCTAAACCTTTAAATGCTCTGCAATTCATTGGGAGCTGTACTTTGGTCTTCCAAATGGCATTTCATTTAAATGAATAAAATCTTCACTGTTTCCACTCTGTAATTTTTGCAAATTCCTCATATGTGTTTTTTATTCTTTACTTTTTATGGATTATTCTATTTCCTTTCTCCCCCAAACAAGTCATTGTTTCAATTTCAGCTCTAGTATCAAACCATGTGTCCTCAGGATCGATTTTAACCTCCGCTTCCATGATAATTTTGATATATACATCTTTAGATCTGTCGAGCTTTGATTAATGCTGCTGGGAAAACAGTGAGACAAAGATCGGAGAAATAAACCGGTAAGAGTTTTTGAACAAGTGCACAGCCTTGCATGCCACATCCAGAACTCATTACTTCAGATTAGTGTGCCCTGCTACGTTTTCAGCACATCAAGTCACTCAGAGATCCAGTGTGTCATTCCAGTGGATGATGTCCTGTAAGCTTCTTCAGGGGTTAGCAGCTCTGCGGCTCGCTGCCATTCCTCTACCGTCAGCAGAGTTGTAAAGCTTTAATACCTTCTCACTACTTCGATGCTCAGCCTCTTGAATTTCTTTCTAACCCGCCACCCACAACAGCCCTCATGCTGCCAGTTTGTGTTTTTGTCTCACAGCTTGAGGCTCAAGGGTCGCCCTAAAAGCTTATCGCTCCTTGTTCACAACGGCAGCTGCCAAATGGGCTTTGTTTGCGCTTCAAGTGGAGGGTAATAATACCTGGAAGGAGGAGAGATTTTCAATAGTGTAGGGACGTCCCAGTGGATATGAGGTGAGATTGCCATCTCGCTTGGGTGACCTTGAATTCAAAATAAATGGGCAGGCTCAAAGCGACTTTAAATTCCTCCTCATTTTTAGAGAGTACTTTTGAAAAGACAAACCTTGTAAAAAAAATAAAGCAAAAAACAATCCTCCCTGTGTTTTAAAATAAACTAATAAAATTAAGAAACCAACTGAAAGCCTGTCTTTTCATGACACTTGTTCACAAAGACTGCAGCTCCATGAGTGCTCCATCTTCTGTCCCTGTGTTGACCGTTGTACCTTGAGGATTTTCCTGATGAAATTAAAGTACTTGAAGAAGTGGCTTTTGTGTTTTTCAGATGGTGGAACGAAGAAGCTCCGCAGCACCATCCGAAGGAGCACAGAGACTGGCATCGCAGTGGAGATGAGGAATCGAGTGACACGGCAGGGCAGCAAGGACTCCACTGACGGCAGCACCAACTCAAATAGTTCTGATGGAACGTACGTGTCCTGCCAGCTTTTCCTCCATCCGTGCATCCGTGCACAGTATCCGTCCATGTGTATTTATTCATATTTCTTCCTCAGGTTTGTCTTCCCTACTACGCGCCTGGGGCCTGAGAGCCAGTTCAGTGACTTTCTGGATGGACTTGGCCCTGCTCAGGTTGTAGGCCGGCAAACACTAGCTACCCCCCCTATGGGTAAGCAAAAACAATGATCAGAATTACCAGCTCAAATTATTTTCCTCTCACATTGTTTCATCATATATATTGATTGCTATATTGATTGCAAGATTTCTCTGACTGACTCATTACAGCATCATAACAGTTCAATATTATTCACTAGCAAGGCGGTAAAACCTGTTATCTTCTCAGTTGGATTTTATTCAGTCCTATTCAAATATTCAACTTTAACCAGCTCTTAGAGGTGCAGCAGCATCTAAAAATACCACACTGAGCATTTGTGTATTCACTCAGCACGAGTGAAGTTATTCTTGCATGAGGTATGAATCTTTCATGCAAAGGTCACTGGTCATGGAAAAACAAGAAAACAGCAGCCTGCTCCTCCATACCTGCTGGTGTAGACAGGCTGGCAGCTCGTTGTCGCCCTCTGCTGTTAGACATGGAGTCACACACCCTCAGTTCCTCTTTTCAGTTGACGTTAAAACTGAACTCAGTCCTGGTTTGAACTCCAGCTCTTTTTTTTTTTGGATATTTTGATCAGATTTTTATTGATTTTTTTTCCCTCCTCTTCTCTCTTTTCAGGGGATGTCCATGTCGGTATGCTGGACAGAGGAGGGCAGCTGGAGGTGGAAGTCAACCAAGCCAGAGGACTGATCCCAAAACCGGGCTCCAAGAACATTCCAGGTACTCATCTCATCCGCGGAAGCTGCTTTACACAGCACGTTACGCAGGGGGATCACAGTAATTTATCTGCTGATTTCATTTTTCAGCAACCTACGTCAAGGTGTATGTCTTGGAGAACGGAGTATGCTTGGCCAAGAAGAAAACCAAAGTAGTGAAGAAGACACTGGACCCCACCTACCAGCAAGCTCTGTTGTTTGATGAGAGTCCTCAGGGCAAAGTCCTACAGGTCGGTGATGTTTTTCCTGTCCTCTCTCCCATTACTTTTTTTCTCCTGGCCATCTTTCCTGCTATAAGGAAAACAATACCAAATGTCCACTTTCCTGTCACATTCCCATCATTAGTTCAGCTGACTTAGAATGTTTTTCTCACGTGTCAAATGATCTTGCAGAACCACGGAGATAAATATCACATACCTACCATGCACCTTGGTCTTTGTGGCATGAATGTTTGCATTCTCCAGTTAATTTGTCTATTCATGCTTTACGTGTTACAAATACACTAATGCACTCATTATAGTGTGTGTGTCTGTGAGTAGAAAAGTGGCAGATGAACTGATGTGGGTTGATGACAACTTAACATTGTTTTATGTGCTTTAAAAAAGCTCCCACCAAGGTAATCTGTGTAAATGATGGTGAGACGTCCGTCCAAAAATATCTGATGGGAAATGGAAAACACAGGGAAGCATAAGTATGCACCCTACACTTTTAATTATGCACCGTTTGACCAAAAACAGGCACATGGATTTAACCATGCATATAGATATGGGCCTCTCATTGTAAGAGGACTGCAGTGATGAATAGGTTTCAGCTGGAAACAGGTTTAAAATCAACTGCCGTCACAGCAATATTAAATAAAATGCAATTAAAAGCATTTCCAAATGTGGAACGAGCTCGGGATATTGGAACTGAACACCTGTGGTAGCCTTAAGAAAACCATTTATCAGTGAGGTGAAATGAAAGAGAGGTTTCAGTTTACTCGTAAGCCTAGAGCCCAGATTTACCTTTATCCAGCATGACTGATGGATCAGAGTGAGAGGAGTTGTGGATGAAGTGATCCACACATCATGTCCATGTTCCCTGATGGCAGGGGCATATTTCAAGATGACAGTGTCGGGATTCATCAGGCTCAGATTGTCAGAGTGTTTCAGGGAGCTCTGAGACACAATTTTCACACATGGATAGCCACATATCTGCGGCCGAAACTCATCAAGAACCTTCGGGATGTGCTTCAGAAGACTTTAAACAACCCAGCTCTCCCATCATCATTACAAGATTCACAAATTAATGCATCTCTGGGCAGAAATAAATGGAGTGACATTGTATAACACATGTGTCCAACTCAAGGCCCAAACGGGCCAAATCCGGCCCGCCTCACGAGCGTGCACGAACAATCGTTTAGTTATAACTAGAGCATTTCTGAGGAAATTTCAAAGTGACATCAAAAAGCACATAACAGGTGTGAAGAGCAGCAAAACGTCATGATTCAGGAAACGTTTGCAAAAGATTTCACAAAAAGATTGTTAATTTCTTTTTCCAGAACTCAGGATGTTTGTACTTTTTATTTTTTAATACAGATACAGATTTTAGGACAAAAAGATGAAATTATATGAAATTTACAGTTTCATCATTGTTATAAAAAAAAAAGTTGCAAAGTAAGTTGATATTTTCTAACAAAAAAAGTCACAATTTTGTGACATTTATATGATTTGTATGATAAAAACTCTTGGTTGTTTTAAAAGAAAATCTTGATCTTGCAAAAATTAGCATATATGTAGTAATGTAAATTCACCATTTTACAACAATTTTCTTTTTTAAATAGAAAAGTCTGTTTTATTTAAACTTGCGGTTCTACAAGAGAAATTTGTGGTTTTAAAAAGCCACTAAAAGCCTCAATTGTATGAAAAAAAAGTCACAAATATTGTGATATTTGAGATTTTATGACAAAAATCCACTTTTTTGTTTCCATGACTGAGTCCAGGAACTAGCGGAAAGTCTGTCAACATAAAGTAAATACTAACCATCCCTTTAAACTTGGTGACCATGGTGATGATGTGGCCCTGGATGAAATAAAAGTTGTAGGCCTATAAGATAATTGAAATAATATCACCGTAAAAGAGTACTGCAGTCAAAGCTAAAGTGGGGTGCTAATAAGTGTCACAGGATGTGACGTGTCTTAGGGTGAGAGGGTTTTTGAGAAATGCATTTGAAAATAATTGTGCAATTGTATATTTTCATACATTTATGTTCTGTTTTGGCTCTATAAAGACACAAAGGACTTAAATGGGTAACAGGGTACCCTCTCTGGATAACACGTATAGATATTTAGTGCTATGGTGCGTATGTAAAAACCGTGATAAAAGCTAATTTTACCCCCATCTCTCCTGCAGGTAATAGTTTGGGGGGATTATGGGCGTATGGACCACAAGTGCTTCATGGGAATGGCCCAGATCCTTCTCGAGGACTTGGACCTGTCTGCCACAGTCAGCGGCTGGTACAAGTTGTTCCCTACCTCCTCTCTGGCAGACCCCAGCATCGGACCCCTCACCAGACGCCTCTCCCAGTCGTCCCTGGAGAGCGCAACCAGCCCATCGTGCACCTAGACACCCAGGATACACCCTCATGCACAAGCGCAGGCAGAGTCGTGCAGACGCGGACACATGTACTGTATATACACAACAACTGTATTTTAAGAGCAACACAGGTAGATGTACACACAACAACACACACACACACACACACCAACACTCATTTGCATCTGTGCACGAAGACACAGTTGACAAGCACCTGATCCCATCCGCACACACGCACGCCGACATGCTGCCATATCCTTTACCTTTACAGTATTCTTTACTGTGCACTCATATTTCCACACAGTGACCAGTGTTATCCGACAAACCATTAGCAAATCCGACTCAAAACAGGCGCAATTTAACTGAACATGTAGCATTTTTTCACCGTCAAGTTTTAGCATTTCATGCTAGGATCCACCAGGTGCCACGTCCTGCATTCCAAGTTTCCAGATCTCTGTGGCACGACTCATCCCAGGGCCATCCCCACGCCAGTTTCTAAACTCTCTATGCCAAACAAAGAAGAAACTTTATTTTTTAAAACCAAAGCAATTGTTATTGTTGTTATTATTACTATAAGTAGTAGGTTAACAAGTATACGATATAAAGTGTGGATATGTAGCAAAGTCAATGACTTAGATGTAATGCAAAAAAAAAAGAAGAAGAAGAAGAAGAAGATAACATTTTACACACAAGCTTAGAACGATAGGACAAAAACATTAACATACCTGGCTAACAGGCTCAGAAGTTCACATAATGGCTATTATGTGAAGTAGCAACACTGCTATTCTATAATTTTCACAGGGCAGAGTTTATATAGATATATATGAATATAAATATATATATATCTAAATAGATAGTTAAATACTTATTTGTCTTTATATATGTAATGGCTGCATTCTGCATGTTTGCTTGCAAGACATTTTAAAGTGCTTCTTTTTTTTCCTTTTTTCTTTTTTTTAATTAATTTTGCTTGCCTTGTCTGATGCGTGGAGGAGTGTAGTGCTGCTTTATTTTGCAATTTGTCCTGGAAAAAAAAAAATAGAGCACTGCACTGGGTTAGGGTGAAGGATAAGGCTTTGGGGACTGTCATCAGTATCTGCAGAGGAAAAACAAACAAACAAAAGAACAACAACTTTTGTCAGCCAGCGTCAGACTCGCTGCTGAACACAATCCTGCCTTCGCCTTCAGAGTATCGGACTGTCGGAGCACAGGGCAGTCAGCAGTTCCACATCCAGGTGTTACCGCAGTCTCCCACTCTGCACCAGCACCTCGACTTGTTTGGACTTTCAGTTGAGTTGCCTGTTTTGATGTCATGCATTTTTTTTCTTTTTTTTATTCCTGATTGATGAAGGATGCAGGGAAACGGCAAACATGCCTGTCCCTCTCTCCACCTCCGGTCAGGTCACGACAGCAGCTCCTTTCTCTCTATTCACTCCTTTGTCACACTGAACCCTGCTTTAAATATGTAAACATGCAGTATAATTCAGGTGAGGTTTTCTCTTTTCATATTTGAATTTTTTTTTTTGGCTAGCATAAACAGTAACCTACCATTTTATGGTAGCTTTACTTGTTTCAGGTGCAATATGTTGATGATGCATCCTTCATCATTTTACGTTTCCTGTCAGCAGTATGTTTGTGTTTTGGATAGCACTTTACTGTAAATTATGTATTCTTTCTTAACTCTAAACTTGAGCAGTGGTGAACCACTTTTTTGTGTGTGCGTTTTTTTAAAATTGTGTTTTTAATTTCATCAGAATCTTTGAATTTCATTGTGAAAAAAAGAAAAGAAAAGAAAACTGTTGCATTTTTTTTTTTTGTCTTTTGTTCCATTTCCAGTGTGCCTCCACACCGGAACAGCTGAAAACAGGTCATTTCTGCCACCGGTTTTAGCCTTAAAGGCAGGGTAAGCGATTTCTAATCCCGAACACTCCTTGTCACATGCAGAATGTCTCGTCATGGTCTGCTATCTGCCCATCTCATGAGTGGACTGTCTTCCTACTGGCTCAGTAAACTGGAAACAAACCATAATTTTAATATTGCTCAGGCCAATCACTGACAGGGGGAGGGTTCATGCTTGTGCTCGTGCCCAGGTTAAGGCTCGGGAGAGTGATGGGCCATGTTTTATCTGGGGGGCGCTAGGGGGAAAGGAGTTGGAGGAGCCAATGTCTGAGTTTCCTTGACGTCGGTGATGAATCGCTCACCCTGCCTTTCAGTCTGCTCAGTCATCAGCAGTAGTTTCCTTTTAGAAAGCAAAGTTTTGGACTAAAATCAGCTGCTCCCTAACTTATGTACTTATGACAGTCTCAGCAGCTGCAGCAGCTTATACTTAATGATTGTATGTATAAGAATTTAAATTTAATCTGGAAAAAAAAGGACAAAAAGGTAAGAGAGGCCTGTCAGCTGTTCTGGTTGAATGTGCAATGGTTGTGTCTTCACTGGCGGCAGAACAACACGCCAGAAGAAGCCACTGGACAGGACAGGAGGAAGATTTTCTCTGTTACTCCAGTGGCTTTTTTCTGGTGTTTGGGGTTCTGCCTGTTTTAAAACCAACACCGGAGCTTGTGTGTGGATAAAAATCCCGAGTTAAACTCTGTGGGCAATCAAAGACTTCTGTGTTTGTGAGCTCATGTTTGGTTTTACGGTGTGTTCCATCATCTGGAAACTGCGAAGTTTGTCTCTCTCTTTGTCTCTGCAAAAAGGGAAATTAAAAAAAAAAGAAAAGAAAAAAAAGTGAGGAGCGCAATATCCTCAGCACCTCAGACTAACACAACTTCACCTTTTGAACTTTGGATTAAAGGGATTTCTGGCATTCTTGAATTTCATGGGTGGGGAATGATATTTTGTTTTTTGACCCTCCCCATCATGTATACAACCCTCTTTAAAAGCACCGTCAAGTTCAGGGTTCCAGTTTGTTTAATGTTTTGGAGCTATTACTTGCTGGATCTGTACTTGTATGGTCACATATATCAAGTAATTTTATGTATCTTGTATTTATTTGTATGTACCTTTTTGTGGACGGCTGACACGGTGTACATTTAGGACACTTGGTAACTGCACATTTTGTGGAGACCAAAAAAAAAAAAAAAGAAGCTAGGATGATGAGTAAGGAAGTGAAATGTAGAAGAAATAACTTATATAACCTCCCTCCTGAATGTTCAGTCCTAAGTAACCTATAAAAATACTGTTGATATTTTTTCCATGTGAAAACAGATATTTTGGCGCTTGTATGATTCAGTACGTGTCCCTTTGCTGTATATTGACGAGCCCAACACATTTACTCTTCAAATAAGCGAAAACAGAAAAAGAAAAAAAAAAAGATCAAAAGGAGTGTATTTATGGCAGCAGAGGGCATTTGCCAAATTGTTTTTCCAAAACTTTTGATTCCTGCAACCAAAAGGAGAAATTTAAATGTTGCCTTTCTTGAAAGTGTAGCGCGCGTGTATGTTTTTGATGAGGTGCATTTTAGTGTAATGTGTGTCGTCTAGCGGGCCTGAGAAACGTGAGTGACGGCGTGTAGGTCCTGACTGTTAAAGATGGATCAGGGTTTTTAAGCTCTTTGACATGTTTTACCAGAGATTAGAAGAAAAAAAAAGAGAAACCCACATGATTATCAATTAATGTCTCCTGCAGCAGTGATTTTAAGATTTAAATATGTATCAGAAAGCCGATGCCAGGACAGACCCAAAGTTCACTCATGTGGGTTTTTTTCTATAACCCATGATGATTGTTTTTTTTGTTTTTGTTTTTTTTTGTTTCTTTGTTTTTAAAAAAAAAAGATCAGGGCAGGCCTGATATGTTGCACCAATTGTCCTTTTTTCATTACCATATGACAACGTGCAACTTTTTAAAAATACCAGATGATGCACAACTTTGCATAACTTGAAAACTATATGTGTTAAATTTAGAATGAAATCTCTTAAGGAAACCAAGGGTCAGTGTGGATGCACTTACCTGCCAACCGATGAATTCGTCCAGCTGTGGCGTGAAGCAGGTTGCTGAACTGTTGAACTTGTGGGCTTGTGGCCGGTTTTAAAGCCCGCTCTTAGAATGTAAACTCCATAAACTTGCTTGCTTCCATGTAAAGTCCACATGTCGAAATGGTAAAACCACGTTTTCGGTCAACCTGCGTCCCGTCTTTAAGTGCTGTGCTGAAAGTGTGTTTTATTTTTGTAAGGAAAGAGATATTATTGAGAGAGTCAAGAGGGGCAGTGTGGACGAAACCTGCCTTTAGATTTTTGCAAAAATGAGGGCTTGTTCAGTTCACAATGGCCTTATTTTGTTAGGAGGCATTGCTTCACTATAGTAGCACATGACTGAAAGTTTTGACAAAATGTATTTTGCTCGGAATATTGTACTGAAGTTCTACATGTGTATAGTTTTATGAATGTATTTCTAAATCCTTAGGCCACAATGGAGTGCAATTCTTTTGTCATCCTGTTTGCTATCTTGTAGGACTTTCTGGGGGACTTGCCTCGGACAGATCCCCCACTTTTACTGTACTGTATACTGTACGTCTTACCGTTTGTGACCTGTGAGAACAGCTTTCTGTCAGAAACAAGCATGAATCCGTCTGGTGAAAAGCATTTTTATTTATTTATCGCCACGATGGATTTTGAGCAGAAAGGATTGCTTCCCCCCTCCGCCCCTCCAGTTCCTCCCCCTCTCCCTCTACAAAACCAGTTAACTTCTGAAGTTTAAGTTTATCAGGATGATATTTGCACTATGATCTAGGAAATGCTTGGTATAAAGCATGGTTTGTCAATGATTTTCTTGTATTTACTCTTTAAGATGATAATGAACATGATGATGCAAAGAAACAAGATTAGACCCAGTGCAAAATCAAAGGCAGTTTGAAGAAATGCAAAAAAATTAAAAAAAATGTGTAAAATGCTGTATCTTTAAGTAGCATGGACTTAGCCTTACATTTTTCTCAAATACTTATTCTGGCAATAACCATTGGCTGCAGCCTCCAGGAGCTGATGATGTGGTGACAGTGTCAGCTGAGGTACCACCATGACCAGGTTTAAAGTTGAACTACATTCTCAAGCACTAGAAACAATTTTTAGACATAAAAGCATGTGGTGCATTGTGAGTATCTGCTGTGTTATAAAAGCCCACATGAGCAGATTTTTTAATTTTTTTTGTTTGTTTAAAAGAAGCATGCCGTTCATATTTCTGTCTGCCAGAACTGAGCAGACATCATTGCTAACCAAATGAGCAGGTTTTTTTTTTTCTGCTTAGTTTGTCAGTTTGTCTTCATCCACATCTGTAAATGTCACTAATCACAGCACAAGTCTGTCTCAAGTAGCCACTTCGTCCTTTTCAACCGTCTGCCTGACTTTTTTGAGGCCGCTGTAGCTCCCCTCCCCACTGTCGAGACAACCTTCATCTTACCAAGCCCAGAAAAGCACAAAGTGGGCCTATAATCCGGTGCCTCTAAATGAGGAAAACCTTTAATTCTATTACCATTTAAGGGACCACGCTGGCATTCCCAAGCACATGTAGTACACTGAAAGAAAAGATATCTAAAAACCGTCTTATAAAAACTTAACATCATTCATCCCAGTTAAATTGGACCACTGGTATTGGTAAGTGAGCGGTTGTCTTTTCTGATCAGGCCTTAAATTTTCCACCAAGGAGTGTTCGCAGAGTAAAGGGCAAAGTGTAACAGTCTGTCTGATGAAAGAATGCGATTTATGACAGAGAAGAAAAAGGGAGCTGTAATTTTATACCTGTGCTTTGTAAATGTTTTCTATGTGCAGTATTTGATAATGTAAAACTGTTATTTTTGTGGTTTGTACGCTACAAAATTGATTACTTAAGGTGCACGTAGTTTTGTAAGAAAATAGAACCAAACTGAAGAAAAACAAACAAAAAAAAAAAGATTTCGGATTCAGAAGCCTGTATTTGCATGCCCTTTGACATCTGGACGCAAAGTTAATAAAGTTTATTTGAATCACAAACTTGTGTTTGTTTTTGTGTATCTAATTAGTGCAACAAATTGTTAGTGTTCTTGGTCACTAGGGGGCAGTATAAACAACCATAATTATCATATTAGCGCCCACCCCCCCCCCCTTTTTTTTGTCAAATCTTTCACTCCCCCCATCTTCAGCATGTTAATATTTACATTTACTCCTGAATGTAAATGATGTGGAAATTTCAAAATTTCACAAAACAAGATTTAGTTTCTCAAAGCCCCTGAACAGCCTGAGTGGCCTCGATTGTTATCTATATACCTCACCGTGCACACGCTTGCATAACTCCTGTCTAATGGTATATGTTGCACGTCTCTGACAAAGAATAGGTAGCTGCTTTGGGTCGAGCCCTTTGGGAGGAAGACCTTCGAGACACAGAAGCTAAAAAGAATCATTTCAGACAGAATGGGGACAAAAGTGGCTCCAGTCCTGTATTAATTAAAGCACCCACAGCTATTAATTCCAAAATATCATATATCATAAACCTGCAGATTAGGACAATATGGGTTTATGATCTGGCATTTCTTCTCAGATTTACTGGAACTAATAAGCTTTGACACTGCAGTTAGGTCCAAAAGTATTTGCACATTGATGAGTTTTTAAGAATTTGCTTTCATCAGAGGCAGAAAAGCTTTATTGCCAGTAAATAATATCTTACAGAACTTGGAATTTTTTCTAGTAGAGTAAAAACAGTAGTCCTATTATACAAACTGGCAAATTTGAAATATATACACAATCCAGTAAAAGATAAAAATAAAATAAAAAATAAACAAAAGGTAGGTTGTGAGTGGTGGAGGTGTTGGGGAACTGTTCAGCAGACTGCAGTGGAAAAAAAAGAAAAAGGACACCTCATATCCCAAAACATACCACATCACGTTCCAAACATGCTGGAGGGAGGGTTGTGGTTATGGCTGCCAATGATGCAAAAGAGTCAACAAGTAAAATTCATTCTAAGGCGTTTAAAGCTGCGCTTTCTTCTCACATTCAGCCCATGTCCACGGGGGCTCCAGACATCAGCCAGTCATTGACTAAAAGTATTATAAATTATGGTTATATGTACAATCCATATATATATGTAGAGGGATAAAGTTGATGAACCATACAATGAAGTTATGGGAAAGAGTAGTGGGAAAACAGACTGAGGGCAAAAGTGAACCTTTGTGGACACCAGTATGGTTTTATGCCAAACAAAAGAACAACAGATGCAATATGTTGATAGAGAAGTACAGAGAAGGTTGAAAGGAGCCGTATCTTTGTAGATCTTGAGAAAACATATGACAGGCTGCCGAGAGAGGAGCTGTGGTATTACATGAGGAAGTCTGAAGTAGTACAGTAGTATGCTAGCGTGGTACAGGACGTGTATGAGAGCTGTAAGAAGGTGGTGAGATGTGCTGTAGGTGTGACAGAGGAGTTAGAGGTGGAGGTGGGACTGCATCAAGGATCAGCTCTGAGCCTCTTATTGTTGCCATGGTGATGGACGGGCTGACAGATGAGTTTAGAAAGCAATCTCCATGGACTATGATGTTTGCAGATGACGTTGTGATCTGCAGTGAGAGCAGGGAGCATTTGGTGGAACATCTAGAGTGGTGGAGGTATGTCCTACAGAGGAGAGGAATGAAGATTGGCTGCAGCAAGACAGAATGCATGTGTGTGTGTATGAGAGGTGAGACGACATGGAGCAGAGATGAAGGAAGTGGGGGATTTGAAGTTTTTCGGGTCAACAGTTCAGACAATGTGGAGAAGAAGTGAAGCGTGTGGCAAGAAGGTTCGAGCAGATGGAGAAAAGAGTATCAGCAAGAATGAAAGGAAAGATGCACAAGATGGTGGTGAGACCTGTAATGTTGCATGGTTTAGAGACTGTGGCACTGAGGAAAAGACATGAGGTTGGAGGTAGCAGAGGTTAAAATGTTGAGGGTGACAAGGATGGATGGGATCAGGAATGAGAAACATTAGAGGGGCAGTATGTTAGATGTTCTGGCAGGTCAGACTGAGATGGTTTGGACACGTACAAAGGAAGGATAATGAATTTAACAGTAGAAGGATGATGAGGTTGGAACTGCCAGAAAGGAGGCCTGGAGGATGACCAAAGAGGAGAATTAGAGGCGTGGTGAAAGAGGATATGAAGTTCGTTGGTGTGAGAGAAGAGGATGTAGATAACAGGGTCAGATGGAGGCAGAAAAAGGGAAGAACTGAAAGGAAAAGATGTATAATTATATAATTTGGTCCAAATACTTCAGAGCCTCTGAAAATTGAGCGACTAAGCTTAAAATGGCTGTAACACTTGAACGGTTGATGACATATTCCTGTGAAACCTCTTAAATTAAAGCTGAAAGTCTACACTGTGATGACATCGTCATTGTTTTACTTCAAATCCATTGTCACAGTGTATAAAGGCAACGTAAAGAAAACAAAACTCATGGATCTAACTATATATCGAGTCAAAGCTTCGGGCACCTACGCATTCATAATGTTCACTGATACTGTATCTGCTGCCCTGAAGGCTGTCGTCAAGGACTAGAGAACAAAAGATCCATCAGTGTAACATGAGAACCATCTGAACAGCCAGACCGTCAGCATTTGTGGTTAGTAGTTTAGTTAAATACAAGGTAGAGAATTTAATCAAACAATATTTATTTTTTCACAGGGACAAGTAGACATACATACATATATGAATACATATATATATGTATATATATAACAGATATATTATTGAAGTTGTGAGGACCTAAAAGAAAAACAAGCAAAGCGTAAGAAAAAGTGCAGAGCTGTTATACAGAGCATGTTCAATAATTTGGTTTATAAACATAATGCAGTAATGTTCGGATAAATAAAATGCTCAATTTCCTCATTGGCAAGTGCACAAATAGATACATTCCTTTATTTGCTTTCCTTTCACAGAAAAATACCCATCCATCCCTCCATTTCCACTCCCCGCTGCATCCTGTCCAGGGTCACAAATGGAGCCGTATGAGAAGCAGGGCAGGTTGATAGTCCATTATAGCGCCACGGAGAAACAAACGAGACAAATAACACAGAAAAATATCCCGGTCGGAAAAAAGAAAATGATTTAAAATTATTATCCCTGGACTGAAATGAATTTTACCGCCTTTCCAGGAACTCCACATTATTTTCTGACAGAACGGCTATGACAGTGCAGAGATGACGCGCTCTCCTGGGATGATATTGCTCTCTGCAGAGAAGGTGAAAGCCGCACGAATAAGCTTAAAGAAATGGCAGTGAAGAACGTAAATGTGAAGGCTGTGTTATTACGTCCACGTGGAAAGCAGAAGGGATTTTATAAAAAGGTGGAAAGACTATTTACAGTAATGGCTGCATGCTTTTAAACAGATGCAAATATAGAAGCAGCTAAATGAGAGAGGGTTAACTAAAAGACTGAGGTCATGGGTCGCAACAGCACACTTACTTTCCTGCTTCAAATTGTGTTTTGGCCCAGTTGTAAATGCTTCAGCCTGGTCATGGTTTGAGCCAAAGTCAGCAGTAAGACAGTTACAGCAAAATTTGAATAGTTTTTTTTTGTTTGTTTGTTTTTTTTTGATCACAAAACATTCAAATGTTCACAAGTGCACATTGCTTAAAAGTGTCAAATATCAAAAAAAAGAAAAAGAAAGGAAAAAAAAAAGAGAAAAGAAATCACAATAACACTCAAGTGCATGTTCTCAAAACGAGTCCAGTACAATCATGAACACATTCAGGACAGACATTCATTGATATATATATATTTTTTTGTTTTGTTTTTCTTTGTTGCTGATCTTGGTCAGAGACTTAAACATACAGCACATACAATCAGAGCGAAATTAACATTCTTCTCATGCAGTTCAGTGGAAGCATCAGAAACTTGACTGATCTGTTTCTCTCCTGTTTTCACACATTCAACGTTAATCTGAGGCCACTTTTGTACAAGGTAGCTTTTTTAACTTGAGGTTTGTGAGCGTTTACATGATGTCAGTGCATGCACCACCCCCGCCAAGTGTCCCGTCCCCGCTGAGAAAATAGCACAGTGAACTGCAGAAGCAGGTTTTTTGTTTGTTTGTTTATACCAAACGTACAGTCGGACTGTGTGTTGACTTTTTTTTTTTTTTTTTCTCTTTTTCCCACCAATCACTAGTTAAATGGCAATATAAGAAAGGTCACTGAAGTACTGTACAGTCTTAATAAAGCTAGTGTGATCTTTGGTTTCCCAAAAATCCCGTTTAGGACTTTTCAACACTTTAAAGTTGAGAATATTGGTTTTAAAAGAAGCCCTCTGTGATTTCAGATGTCCTTGTATGACATCAACATGGGAGTTGTTTAGGTAAGCTTTGCTGCTGCTCTAAACTGCAAATTCTTCAGTTCTTGCCAAGATTGAAAATCTTAAGAGCTGGAAAGAAGATAATTTATCTTATTTTGAATATAATTTACTTACATCTATGGGTTATTCTTCCATTTCTCCTGAATGCATCTTTTACGCCTCTATTCTGCAAGAAATCTGCCACTTCCAGTTTTTCTACGTTGTTTCAATTAATCACATCAACACCTCGCAAACATTAAGAAATATCCACTTTATGGGCTTTTTTCTTGTTCCTGGGTATTCATTTTTCTCAGGAACCTAGAATTAATTATTGTTTGCCAGTTTTCAGCATCTGTTTCAGTCTGATTTTCATGTAATTTAATCTAGAATTAAGGTGTTTTCCCCACTTGAATCCATCCCTCGAACACGACCTAAACTGGAAAGAAGATTTCTTGTCAAATAAAAATATAATTTCACTAGCATTTAGTCATTTTCACTAGTAATTTAGTGTTTTTGTTGTATTTTTGCAGCGTCACAAGAGATACAGTGAGGATTTCAGAAGTCATCAACACTTAAAGGGATTTCTTGGATGTAAATGTTGTTTAACATGCAGGAAAACCTCATGTGTTTGGACAGTTTGAAGACGTTTTTCTTGCTCCAGGGTCAGATAAAGTTAGCGCTGCGTCTTGTTCTGCTAACCCATCTGTTGCTGTATTAACAGATAGGAGACCTAAGGACAGATGAATCCCCACGGGGGCATAAAGATAAAGATGAAACATTATTTTACACGCACAAAAAAAAGTCTTATACTCCTGATGTAGGAAAGGTATGTACGAGAAAAGAAAAAAAAAATGATTACATGTCAAAGTGAGCATTTCTAGGTACCTCAAAGAACATGAAAATACTTTAAAAAGTCCGTAATAGTATAGTAATCTGTGTGTCATCTTTAACTTTATGCCTTTTGCAAATCCAATTGTTTTCCAGTTTGTAAATACACAGAAACAGAAATTAGCCTAGCTTAGCAATAAATGACTGAAGCTCCACTTCACACGCAAGCCAAGACGGCTTTTAATAAAACTGCCGACTCAAAATATTTCAAATAAACTCCAAAACCATTTATGCTGGGAAGCTGATTGAGCTGTAGCTGCTCTGTCAAATATGGTTTCAGATAAAATGTATCAACTTCTTTTGAGTGAATATGTTTTAAGAAGCATCATTGGTGGATGGTTTACAGCAGGAAAACTATGCGGACTAGAATAACTTATGCTTCGCTCATTTCATTTGGTCTCGACTGAAATAAAATGAGTCATCAGTCACTTAAACTACCGCAGCTAGGCTAACCTCTGAGCTCCACCTCAGTGCAGCTACGCCACACCTACTGACTGCAGATGCGTGCGTGCGCACACTCTCGCGTGACGAAGAAAGATGTGGAGTCCTAACCAGTGGCCTCTCGATCAGAGTACCGAAATGTCCAGAAGGCAAACATGGAAATCTGCAGAGCATGGCTATCGATGAAAAGTTAAGAGGAAGCATGGGCAGAGGAGAGAGAAACAGAGGTAGTAGTTGTTTCTCAAACCATCTTCACACCTGTCTCCTCCTCCTTTGCATTAGAAAATGTTTCATGGAGAGTCTGATCCAATGGTTTCCCCCACAATTTATGAAACGCTGACGTTCCATCACGCTCGGATGCATCATCATTTCCAGACGTGCGCCGTCATGTGTGCTGAACTCTGTGTGGTTGAAACACCCATGTGCTGGCTGCCGTATCCCGCCACGCTGCTGGTGTTGTAGAGATTCATGCCAGTCATGTGCTGACTCATCTGAAAGGCGCAAAACACACGTTGTTACTGATGGGGCATTTGCTGTTTTCAAAGCTCTCTGTGGGTTGATGCTAACACACACCTGGGAGATGTTCCACTGGAGCTGCTGGGTTTGCTGCACTCCATAAACTTGCTGGTGGGGTAACGTGGCCAAGCCTCCCATCTGCTGCTGTCCCATCATCCCGCCCTGCTGCTGTCCCATCACACCCTGGGTCATCCCTGCCATGTATGGTGACGGCACAACGCTGCTGGGTTGTGCGACAGCACTCTGGGCTCCCATCAAGCCGTTCTGCTGAACTCCGATCATGCTGTTCGGCTGAACTCCCATCATGCCGCTCTGTTGTTGTCCCATCATGGCCATTTGCGATGCCATCATGGTGCCTCCCATACCACCCACCTGGGCTAAAGAATGGTACGAGCCATATGGGTGCGTCGGATAACCCATCTGGTTCATGTACAAGCCTGCTGAGGAAAACGTGTCGGCAATTAATAATCAGGACTCGAAGTAAAACGGCTTCACGCAACAACTGAAAGAAATCCGCGTAGCTCTCACCGTGTGCAGCCATGCTGCTGGCGTGCACTGAGGGAGTAGACGCGTACAGGGACAGAATAGAGTCCTTGGACAGCTTTTTGACTTCTTCGCTTTTGGGTTTTGGATCCAGAAACAAGCTGAGGTTTTCAGGCACTGAGGCAGTGACTCTGCTCTGAGGCAAGGAGCTAGAAACGTGCTGCAAGGAAGCATGACACAAGGAAGCAAGCGTACGAAAAATATTACACACCTATGGAGATGTATAGCGACACCTTAAAGTTCACTAACTTGATTATTCTATATTTCTGATTAAATATCTCATAAAACATAATTAAATTTTAACCCAAGACTCAAAAGGAGATAAAATAACTGAAAACAAATGGGTATAGATGTAACCGCAGTTCATTTGAAGGTGAAATTAGAGTCAGACGATTTTGATGTAGGGGATGATAATCAGGTGGGTGGAGTCGTTTATGTTCATCAGTGACCAAGCAAAAGTCACAAAATCATCCCTAGATAGCTGCGGGGTCAGAGGGGGAACAATTTTAAGCAATAAAAAGATTCTTTACTACTAAGAATATTAACGGTCACAAGTCCGTTATAAAGAAGAAAATGTTATATTAACAATATTAACATGAGCTGCCAGACAAAAGATCACGTGGAAAAGTCAGAGGACTATCAAAAAAACTATGTACAGATGAACTTTGACCCACTAGGAAAGTTTTGCTGATGCAGATAGATTACTGCGGAGGCTTTGGAATCTTGCCATCTTTACTGTGGATTTAATAACTGGTCTGTAAACACAGACAGACATCAGGCAGCATGCAGAGAGCATTATCCAATACCGCGGTTTTCGAAGAGGAAGCAGCGAAGGGGGCTGGGAGGGAGCTGAAGAGATCCAGAGCAGAATGTGCTGGAGCTGAATTAGACGCCACCGGACTCTCATTACTGTAGTCTGGAGCACATCCTCCACCATTAGACACCGCAGCGCTGGGAGTCGGAGCATCTAATGGAGGGTAGATGGAAGACCGTTATAAATATTTCAGGTATCAATCAGCCACTTTTCAGTCAATTTATCAAATTAAACCTCATATTTTAAAACTTTTCAGCAGATATCTGGTGTTTTCATTTCAGGGTGTAAACAAGCAACACAAAAGAAATTCTATATTAAGACAGTGGCTGATATTGGAGTCTTTGAGCGCGTCTCCCTGCAGTAATGTGTAGACCATTCATCATGCTAAAGCAGTAAGTAATGCCATTACACTATGAAAGAGTATAAGACCATGTGTGGAAGGTTAAGAAAAACAGTACCTAGTCCAAGAAGGTCTGTAACGGACTGGGAATCTGTCTTCGGGCTGGCTTCTCTTTTCTGAGAAAACAACACGACATTTCAACATTGACGAATGGACTCGAATGTCTTTACTCCAGACTCAATGACTTCTATCTGTTCAGTCAGAGCAGCAAAGCAGCAACAGGTTTCCTTAGAGTTTATGGTAAATAATTGTGTCACTTTCACCTCACTGAGAAGAGTCACACTCCTCTCTGCTCTCTGCTCCAGCTCAACGCTGCACTGATTTGCTCTGTTCGGAGTTAAATGCTGAACATCAAACAACTGAGAGCGATAAGGTATCAGAAAACAAAGATGCTGGACGTACCAATTTCATCTTCTCAAATACCACTGGCTCCTTGGGGATGTTGTCACAACTCTTTTCTTTCTGAAGAGAAAAAAGAGGTGATTTTGTTAAAGTTGAATAATTGATGAAGGGTATCAGGTGGTGAAATAAAGTTTCTTTTTCTTTTTTTTGGATCCAGCTGAGAATATAAGCACCCACTTCTTTTTTCTGTATGTCAGACTTACCCTGAGCATCTGGATATCAATGACCTTATCCATGTACTTCTTCTTGTCATATTTGTCCCTGATGAAAATCTCTGCAGACTGGTCCGTCTCAGGGCGCTGGAAGCACTCGGGTAAAAAAGCCTCGTAGAGACGTTTGGCCTTTGCATTTCCCATCTCTTGAACACTCTGGAGGTCACAAGCACAAAACAAAACACGTTACATCTACTGAATAGTGACCATGCATTTCTTCTTCCCCTTTCCACCTGAAATATCCCGTTTCTGTTCTGGCTGGAGCCTAAAAACGCTGTCACTGTGAGAAACCATTCCATCACTGTGCACGGTCGTTTGTCATTCTCATTTGCTCCTGCACAGAATTCAGAATTACTGGCTGCGTCAGGAAAGGCATCCAGTGTAAAACTTGTGCCAAACCAATCATGCGGATCATACTGGTGTGGCTGGAGCAGCCGAAAAGAAAGCTGGTTAGAGCTTTGTGCTATCAACTCACAAGGAAAAATGATGCAGTATCATGTGAAATATTAGGTAATCTGACTTGTTTTTGGAGCCCTAGTGGTCATCCAAGGAACTACATGTTTCATCACTTGCTGGTTTGTGTCAATCTAGACTTAAGCCTGATTTATACTTCTGTGTCTAGTCAACGGTGCCCCTTAGTCACAGCTCTAAGCTAAGCACAAACTGTGACGTGCAACACCTGCAGAAAAGAACCTGCACTGCCCTCTAGTGGCTTATGGTGTAACAACAGAGTGACGCGAATAACGCACATATATAATCACAGTGTCCAGCCCATGCATAGCCTATGTGGAAGCATAAATCAACTTAAGACCCAAATTAAAATCTGTAAAAGTATGTAAAAGCTACAAGTTTATGGAAAATGAGGCTTTTGTTTCGGGTTTTTCTTGTGGTTACTGAGTTCAGACAGTTATCAGTGCCAGCATGTTTACTATAGTACAGCTTTTTGAAAAGGCCCAACTTTGTCATCAGCACCATTTGAAAAGCTAAAGTTAAACCTTTAAAAAGATATGCTAAAATGAAATTACTTTTAAACTTATAGAATTAAAAAAAAGTACGCAGCACATTTTCAACAATATTGCATTGCAAGAAAATGTCTGAACGTACTATTGCTGATATTTAAGTAATCTGATTACACTCACACACTTAATTCTGCCTCCAGGCAAGGAAACTGCATAATAGTAGGATTCCTAAACCCAAAAAACAAAAAGAGATACCCAAAAACTTGAAAAAAAATGTGTGTGTATATTTTATACACACACACACACACACACACATATATATATATGTATATATACATACAGACATACATAGGGGTTTAAGTACAAATGGTAGAATGAATTTAACATAAAACAAAGCAGATTTCTCTCAGTAAAATACAATTTCACAATATGTGTGTGTGTGTGTATGTATATATATACATACACAATTATATACACACACACACACACACACACACACACACACACACACACACACACATAGTACGTAAAAGGCATGTAAACCTGCAGAACCCACATTTGCTGTACTTTTGCATGCATCAAAACTCCCT
>JBAMYA010000003.1:4967420-4987735 GCA_037176975.1 Arrhamphus sclerolepis
CTGATCATGTAATGCACCTTGACCTCTGGAGACCCTGTTTGATATACCCGCTGACCTCTGACCCCTCCCCCTCCTTCCATTTTAGACCAGCAACACTTTTCAACATGAATTTCAGACGGGTCAATATAGGACCTGTATTGATATTAAAAAGCATTTTATTTTAAACATGTCAACACAGTCTTTGAGGGGGAAAGTTGGGAAGAAGATCTCTACTTTGTCAACAGTTGTGTGAGGCGTTCACTGAGGTGCTTAAAAAACAGTTTTCATTAAAGAAAAACTGGAAAGCGATTAGACTGCACGGCATCAAGAATAAAACTCAGTCCCTTCAGTATGGATTGACATTCACAAATGCTACATAAAACCGTATTGTTCAAAAATAAAGCAGCCTTAGAGGTGGTGTCATCAATCAGGGTTGCCAGATCTGACGGTTTCCAGCCCAAACACAATATACCCCCCCCCCGGCTCAATTAAAAACCAGCCAAAATCACATCTTCTCTAGGAACTCATGCTAAAACCATAAAACTTATACATGCTTAATAAAGAGCACATCATAAGTACACAAAGCTTCACAACAGCACCAAGATAACAGCATCAGGCTCCCAACAAAGAGTGTAATCAAGTTGAGTAGATCCCATATAATGGCAACTATTTTGTTAATAATTTATCCTGAATATTTTCTAATGACGAGAAAAAAAAGTTGTGAAAAGCAGTTCAAATTTTACCAAAGCCACTCAGTGTCATATTTTCCAGCCCAACAAAAAGAAGTGGCAACACTGTCATCAATGTCTCTGGACCTGGAGATACATGAGCTGGATCATCACATATGTGCATGTCCAAAACAAAACATGAAACGTCTTGCGTTCACATGGTCTTGTATGAAATAAAAGTCAAATTGAATGGAGAGAATCACTGTTTTTGACAGACTGCCACCACTTTTCAGATTGGCAGTAGTAGCCTACATAGTCTTGTGTCTGCAATTTACCTAAAAAGCTTTCGCTAAGTAAAGTACTTTAATCTTGCTACTGATCTGTAGTGAAATCTACTGGAGAAACCAGCTGTAGTTGTAAAGACAAGTAAGATAGTATGGCTTTAAAAAAAAAAAAAATCAAACTGTCACAACTGATATAGGGTTATAGACAAAAAGACAAGACAGGGAGGCAGCTGTGGGACTTTGTGCTCAGCACTACTGCTTTCACGGTGTTTCTGTTTCTTGCTGAGGTAGTCATCATTCCACAGATGTAACAACACACTAGTTAAGGGAATAGGCTCATGGTGATGAAGGGTGAGAACAGTAAATCGAGAAGCACTATGGGGCAGTCGTTTGGAAGGTGCAATAAATTATTGTGTTACCTTGTGATGTATGATGACCTTTTCTTAAACTCTTAAGTTTCGGCTTCTTCAGCCATTTATTCAGTTACAGTCATGCAGAAAACTAAGTATCCTCCAAAGAAATGGTCGACTTTTATCTAATTGTTTGTGACACTTTCACATCGACCTGCTGAATTTTTATTCTCATTTGAATTGGACTGAAATTTTGGTTTTGACAAGGCCACTACATTTCCTTGTATGGCTGGACAGTTTCAGAAGAGATATTTTACCCTGAAAAAAATGAACCTGGCAGCGAGGTAGCACTTTTGAGACAACTCAGAACCTTTTGGGCGCAGCTTGAAGGGCTAAAACATTCTGATTCGTTGAGTATTTCGGTGTTTTATTTCTGTATCAGCCATCTCAGGTTAAATGTCCCCAATCGTTTGCAAAATCTCTCAACTATAAGTTGGACTACAGGTTGGGAGTGAAGTTCTGTCTCAAGTGGAGAGTTTAAGTATCTCGGGATATTGTTCACGAATGAGGGAAGAATGGAGCGGGAGATCAACAGTAATGCGAACTCTGTACTGGTCTGTTGTGGTGAAGAGAGAGTTGAGCCAAAAGGCAAAGCTCTCTGTTTACTGGTCGATCTTTGTTCCTACCCTCACCTATGGTCATGAACTGTGGGTAGAGACTGAAAGAATGAGATTGTGGATAGAAGCTGAGCTTCCTCCGTGGGGTGGCTGGACTCTTTAGAGATTGCAGTCATCTGGAAGAGAGTCACAGCAGAGGTGTTGCTCCTTCACATCAAGAGGAGCTTGTTGAGGTGGTTCAGGCCTCTGGTCAGGATGCCTCCCAGTGGAGGTGGGTCCAACCAGTAGGCCAGGATATGCTGGAGAGATTATATCTTAGCTGGCCTGAGGAGAAGAGGTCTGGGCCTCTCTGCTTAGACTGCTGCCCCCACGATCCGAATCTGGATAAGTGGAAGTTAACGGATGGACCACAGAAGTAGTCTTTAATGTTCATATTGTAGAATACAAATGAAACTTGAATTCTTTACTACTTTTTAAGACATGTATACCAAGACCATGAGCTGCGGCTGTACCACTCTTGTTTCCTTTTGTTCTTTGTTAGACTGCAGAAAACCTGCTCAAACATTGTCAAGGACACTTTCCCAGTTATCACATATTTGTTCTAGATAACACGTTACATTACTGAAACGGACAGAAATTCAGATGAGCACAGCATGAGCTCATTCTTCAAATGTTTCCTGATTGGGTAACTTATATCTTATTATTTCTGGCATGGGACCTCAACTTTATTAAATACGCCCCTGCCAAGTACCAAGTTGAGACAACTTCTGCAGACTGAGTAGGTTTGTTGAACCTGTCTCCTGCTGCAACATTAAGTAAATTTGCACTTATGACAACTTTTTCCTGAGCAAGTCTTAGTTTTCTCTTCTCATCTGGTAATCAAAGCAGAAAAATCCACAATAATAGGAGAAAAGAAAATTACAAATCCACACAATCCATAGAAACATTAAGGAGAACCCCACTTCAGTTGAGTGGAAATGTGAAAGACATGGGTTTGAAATAATCTTTTAGCACCTTCAAAAGAAAGCTTCAATTCTGGCTGCTGTTGGTAAATATGAGATGTATTTAATTGATGTTTTTGAGCCACTTTTTAGTGGATTTGTCAGCATTCTGAGGATCACAGTGATATTGAAAGGTTTACTTTGGACCGAGTCAGTGACAGATTTAATCCCTGGGGTGTTGAAACATCCCGTAATCTAAACATTACCACCTCTAAACTTGACGGTGGTGGTGAAGGGCCAAACATGTTCAGACAGTACATGCGTATTAATACAAAAGCCGTGTTCATTTTCATGTTGTTTAACAAACAAGAAACTTTGGATCTAATGTTCTTTCTGGCCAAAATGTGCATTATCTTTCTGATTCCTCACTCTGGCACTTTTTCAACAGCAGTGATGGTTATCTGCAGATCCTTTCATGTATTTTGGGTTTCTTTTCCTTGATAGAAATAACATTACACACTTCGGTGACATGGATAACTCGAAATCCTGTCCTGTTTTATTTCCTTTTTTTTCATTGGGACCATTCTGTTTTATTTACTTTATTTCCTATCATAAATCATAAAAATAATAATAAAAAAATAATATAAAACGCTACTTTCAAATGGATTTTTTTTTAATGCGTTAGGGACAGTTTAAAAGCGGTTTCAGTGTGTGTGTGTGTGTGTATTTAGTTATGATGGGAAGGAGTGAACAGATTCCCTAAATGTACTTATTTTTCACCCATGACTGTAGATATTTTTCATTATTACTGTTCCACCTGTTGGGTCTGAGCCCAAAATAATATAAACCTCAATGAAAGATGTTCACTTGTATCATTGTATTTAACCCAAGCAAATGATTAACAGTAATACATGTGAACTTCACCTGTTTGTAAAACAGTATTTTTGTTGGAGCAGAAAGTAAAGTATATTTTCTGGTAACTTGAGAGGTTGGGGGAACATTTCTGAATGAATGTGCAATGAAACGTCATTCTTCTCTGTTGAGTAATGTCTGCTCTGTTTTCTCTTCCATACACCTCTTCACCACGTTGTGGCCTGTTAGGTCGCGTTTAAGATGTACCTGGGGATCACCCCGAGTGTAACGAACTGGAGCCCAGCAGGAGATGAATTTTCCCTCATCCTAGAGAATAATCCACTGGTTGACTTTGTGGAGCTGCCAGATAACCACAGCACACTCATCTATTCCAACTTGCTGTGTGGTGTCCTCAGAGGTGCCCTGGAGATGGTAAATACCGCTCTAGACAGTGTCTTATTTCATGAAGGATAAGGGCTCTTTGGCTTTAAGATGTTGTATTTGTGATGTCTAGGATGGTAACGGTGTGATAAAACACGTATACATAAATGTCAATGGTTGGAGATAAAGAGAACCCAAACAAAGAAATACCAATGAAAAGAAAAAAACAAAACAAAATAAGCATATATTACATTACTTATCTAGTTAGGAAAAATATCCAGCATCAAATATCCTTTAGTTACCGACTTCCCTTCTGCAGCAAAAACTCCATCTTAAAACCTTTGGTACACATTGATCAGTGCTCCGTGTTAGTTTATTTCAGCCTGTTTTCCCTCAGAGTCTGGGATGTTGATGGGATTTCTAACGGTTCACTTCAGTGCCTTCCATAACATTTCTAATGGATTGAAGTCCAGCAGTTTTACTAAATGTTCAAAAATATGAACGTTCTACGGCAAAGCGATTTGTGTGTATGGAACTTGTTCTCTTTCTACATCAAGTTAAGTCACTTATTTCTATACTACATTTTAAAATATCAAAAGGTAATGCAAACAACACATTCTGGTATACTTGCACACCACTATTTTTGGGTTGAATATTTTGGTTGATTGTTCCCACCCCAAAAAGGGGGTGGGAACAATCAACAAAAATGGTCCTTGCATCACAGCTATCACTCGTCGTATGTCGGTACTTCAGACAAAATACCTTGGGTTATTCTCTTTTTTTTTTTTTTTTTATTGTATTAGCTATTGTTTATTTGTGGTTGTCAGTTTTCTGAATGATGATACTGAAAATTGCCAATTAGAAAGGTTAAGAAATGGAAAGCTGTAAGAAAAGTGGCCTTGCTAATAAGCATATGTTTATACTTCTTTTAATTAATTTATTTATTAATTTGTTTGTTTGTTTTAGCTATATTCTGCCCACAAACATAGGAATCATAAAAGAAGAAATTCTCAGGATTTCAGATAGTCTACGTGATTTAGGAGTTGATGTCATTAATGAGTTAAAATAACTTTATAATATTAGCGTTCTTTCTCCTTTGTGTGGAAAAAAGAAAAAAGCCTTTAGGTTTTCTCAGTGTGATTGGATGCATTGACTGCAAATATTCCCATCAAGCTCCTGGAGTGATGGATGATTTGTTGTTTGCTAAGGCGACATATTATTACAACTTTTCACATTAACAGAAAACAATTTTGATATGGAAATGTGAATATGAAAAAGCACAACTGAGCCTGTAATATTCATGTCGCCAGTCTGAATTTTGTTTTTTATAGTTGCTCAAATTTACCACGTGATTTTAATAAAAGCTCCAATTCAGCAAGGAGGAGTACGAAGATCTCTTCTGTTTGCCTGCTGTTGCCATGGTGAATCATGGTAACGGAGCTCTGATGTTGAAGTCCTTGTATTGTTGCGGTAACTGAGAGTCAACATAGTAAACAACTGTTCTGAAAGTCGGAAAAATCAGGGTTTGTCGTCTCTGAGTTAGTTTCTTAACTCAGTTTGTCGAACCTCCTTTCTGTTACAGACCCAATGTTTGTCGTCCGGCTAAAAACACCTGACCCGAAATTAGATTTAAGCGCTGATCCAAGACATTCTCTTGTATTTCTCCACATACTTGG
This sequence comes from Arrhamphus sclerolepis, assembly GCA_037176975.1. NCBI lineage: Eukaryota > Metazoa > Chordata > Actinopteri > Beloniformes > Hemiramphidae > Arrhamphus > Arrhamphus sclerolepis. The sequence continues at coordinate 4,973,169 of JBAMYA010000003.1, forward strand.
ACTATACTTCATTAGAATTTTTCAAAACCACCATAAAGAAGGAGTAAACTTTAAAGTAGCTCAATAAGTAAAAAAAAGGCCTTAGGAATAAGTGATTTCTTGTGAAAGTGTGTGTGTGTTGTTTTTCTTTAGAAATACTGTATAACTGATCATGATTTTCATTTAGGTTCAGATGGCTGTGGATGTTAAATTTGTTCAGGACACTCTCAGAGGGGACAACGTCACAGAAATTCGCATGAAGTTCATTAAGAGGATTGAAGAAAACCTTCCTGCAGGAGACGAGTGATTAGAAAAAGACGTTTTTTTGTTTTGTTTTTCCCCTCTGTGTTTCTTCTGAGCAACAACTAAGTCATACAAGGAACATTTTCACATTTTAATGAAAGGATAAAAAAAAAAACAACAATATTCCATCCATTGGACAGAAAAATAAATCCGCTTGATGGACACTTTCTTTTCCTGCAACTTGACATGTTTGTGAGTAGACATGAACTTACAAATGCCTGATCATTCTCTAGAAATGTCAGAAAATAAATCTAAATAATCTGCAGGGTTGGCTGTGACCTGTGATCTAGTTTGAATGAGGCTTTTCTAGGAATGTGCCTAAATGACACGTCACTGTTTGGGAGATGTATTTGTTTTTTTTTTGTCACTAACCCTACTTTAGTTCTGTTGACGTTTACGTTCTGTTTTTTTGTGTTTTCATACATTGTTTCTTGGCAGAAAAGCCTTGCATTGAATTATGATTTTTTTTCTTCATTCCCTGTAAAATGAAATGTAATTCTGTACTTCTGCCAATTGTCTGGCGTGTTAATTTATATCGACAGGTATCTCAAGTAAAATCAGCATATTTTATGTGATGCTTTTCTCATGTTCTTAACAGCTTATGACACGATTCTAGTGGCCTTTGAATGGATTCAACTCACATGTGAGCACAAATATATCGTCTTGGTGTCTCTGATTTCACATTTCCTAAAGTGTACTGCAGCTACTTTGCAGAGGCAAACAACAACAGACCTGATGCCAGTCTCTCTCTCTCTCTCTCTCTTTTTTTTGTTTCTTTTCAGTGTACATGGAAGTAATTTGTGTGTCCACGCATGTGCGTGTAGAAACCCTCACAAGGACTTGCTTGTGTTTGTCACACCTGTGAATTGCTTTACATCATCCAGAAATAACGAGCAGAACTTCCCGGTTGGACGCAATGCACACCTCGTCAATATCCGAAAACACAGGCGGCTATTCATATGCACACATGCACAAATCATTCCTGCTCCCACTTTTACAAGAAAAAAAAAAAAAAAATCTGGTCTGGATACCACGCAAACATTAGCCATGTTTTTCTTATTCTTCATCTTTTTGTGTGTGCGTGCGTGTGTGTGTTCTTGTGTAACAGAACAATAACACTAGTACCAAACCCACGAGTCTACTGAAAGCATTCGAAGGATGAGATTGTCAGCAAGGGATTTCCTTTTGGAGTAATCTGTCAGGTATTAGCTGCTGGAAACCTAGAGGCTCTACACATCCTATTTTATAGCTGCTATTACATCAACCCATGTCTGCTTTTATGGCTTCAGTAGGAACTTCATGTCGAATTCTCCGAACACCCACTAGAGGTTGCTGTCTACGTGACGTTTACCATCTCAGCATTTCTCTCCAGCGTGAGACTGAAATAATGGACGTATAGCTCCTTTGGCTGAAGATATTGAGGGAGAAATACATTCCCTTATTTGTGGAAGGGCAAGCCAGAGCTGCCAGAAAACATAAATAATGGGCTTTTTCGGATTAGGAATATGGAAAGATGATCCGAGGCATTTCAGCAGAATATGGCCAGTGCCAGTGTGTAGGCTCTAACTTTGATTTGGCTCGAGATTAAAGAGACAGTGACATCACACTGCCTTTGTACTTTGTAAGATGTATTATAGGTGGGTTTCTGATTATTATTTACTACCTCCACCCTCTTCTTTTTGGGGGTTTAAGGGCTCAGCAGTGGAAAGTGGAAGCACCAAGAGGGCCAACAGTGTGCATTAAACTCTGCATGCCATTAGGTTAAATCTCAACACATTTCATGTGCATACCTATACACCCTGTTGGCCTATGATGAGCGGGACGGGAAATTATTTTTGCACAGAGGCAACAGCGTAAATGACTTGGCAGGCCTGGAGCCGTCCAGCTCGGGGATGGATGGACAGCTGTGTACTTGTCAAAACCCGCATCGCCTCACCATATGTTCGCAGGAGTTTACGCTGAAAAAATATAAAGATGCATATTTGCACCTGCTGTGCACGGGGGCCAAAGTGAAAATTAATTTATTACCACCACTGTATGTACAAATAGGTTTTAATACACACTCAGAGGACCTTGTCCAAACGCTCAAATCAGCTATTTTGCTTCTCAGCTCTTAAAACTTCACCTGTATGTCTAGAGAGAGTTTTGTGTTGATGGTTTTTGCAGTTTTATACATTAAGCAAGAAAGTATGTACACTCCAAAAATTACCAACACTCCATGTCGCAGAATAAAAACACTTTTGAGGGGAGAAAAAAAAATGTTATAGAGACACTTAAGACTTGCTGAGCCACGAAAAGCAAGATGCTGGTTTTTATTATCTATTGTTTTTCCCTCCCTCCTGTCTCCTTCATATTTGTTGAAACCACTCTATCTGGGACATTCCCCATCACTCATATCAGGCACCGTATGTTCTGTGTTTCCCCTCAGCAGACACACTGCTTTTCACAAAATATTTCATTTTACTAATCCTGTTCTTTGCAGCTGCCTATATTTTTTAGAAAACTTTATTAGGGCAGACCTGGAAAACAAGTAGCAAATGTTACAGGCCCGAGACAGCATGCACTGATCTGCTTTAAGCCAGATAAATGTTTCCATGTGGTCTTTATGGGAACCAAATGGTGAAAGGCACGCTGTGACAGCAAAGCCCAGCACACACACCATACTGACCTGTGCTTATTGAATACCGCATCCCTTTCTTCTCCTTCCACTTCATCCGTTTTCACCGTTAGTCATAGTTACTCATAGTTTGCCCGCTGTATTTTCCCAGACCTGCCTATTATTTACATCATTTATCCTTATTTTCCCCCCCATTTACTTTGGAATACCTTTCTGATATGCGAAAAGCAAACCAGAATTTGGATGTTTAATAGTCAGTCTTTTGGGAATGTTCTGCATCTGATGGGAAATGGGCTGTGTCTCTCTGGTGAGGAAAAAGGCTGATTCAGTCACCCAGGACTTCCACAGGTTTCCTGTATGTGTGTTTTGCATGTGCTCTGGGCATGAGAGAGAGTTGAAAAGAGAAACATACTGTCTGAGGAGAATGCAGTGAGTCAACAAACAAGTGTGCTAATGGTAGAAATACAAATAAAATATGAAAATTCCTGGGCCGTGACCTGGCAGGAGGCTGGAGGCTGATTTAACAAGCGTGATGACAGTCTGGATGGTCTTTTTAAAAAAATACTATCTGGTCTGATCATTTATGAGAAAATGCATGTTTCCATGTTATGATGTCCCATTTCAGACGCCTCACAGTCCAGAGACGTCACCACCGTCTCTGAGCAAGGTTAACACCAGCCGTGTTTTGTTTGTGCAATAAAGTTTAAATTACAACTGACAATCCCTTTGTATCTCATAAATGTTGCTTTCCTCTGCGAAATGTAGCTGCGCGATGCTAGGAACGTCTGAATCTCTGGCGTATCGCATACACAGTAGTCACGCTTGTGACATAACCCAGCTTTTTAAAAATGTGTTGCTGCCCAGATTAATATAAATAAATGAAATAAAGTTAGTTCAAATGAATATAAAGTAGCTCGGGTCTTTACTGTATAGTCTAATTTGAAATAATCAACTAAATGTAGGGTCCTTCCAGGTTTTTCTGATTTGGAGGACATAGGACATAACATGTATTATTAGATTGAATTTTTTCAGACTGAGCAGATGTTATTTTTCAGATTTATGTGAATAAATACTTCTATAAACAAATATGGATGTGGTTTTGAGAGGTAATTAGGAGCTGATTTGGTACCCACTGAGACCTGCTGCAGCATCTGCAAACCATTTGGATTATGAATTATCATCCACTTGCAAACAGTTGAGTACTTCCTATAAAATTAATAACTCATGGGTCGTATATTTAAGAGAAAATTAAAGGTTATTTGGTTTCCACAGACTTACGTTTGGGTCATCAGAGGTTTTTGGCAGGAAGAGTTTAATACAAAATAAAACACTCAAACATAAAGCTTGGGTCAGATTAAGGTAACCCCCACCTGGGTCACGAGTTTCTTGTTTTTGTTTTCTCAAGACATGTTGGGCTGAAATTTGTCCAAAGCGAAGTCTCATTTCTGTATCAGCAGCGGTCCTGTTGGTTCCACGAGTGTTTCAGGGACGGCGTGGATAATGCCAAGCCATTTAATGCCTTGTTTAGTTTTTCCTTCTTCCCTTTCTTTCAGGCTTCTTGGATGAGACCTGCAAAGCTGCTTTTACTCTGCTACCAATTTCCCCCTGCTTTTTTGTTCTTCCTACTTTTTTTTTTCTTTTTGAGGTTTTAAACATTCCAGATCCTTCTTATTTTTCTACCCCATTTTCCCACAATATTCAACATTTGCCTTGTCCCCCCCCACCATCCACCCCCTTTTTTTGCTTAGACCCTGCAGCCCCTCATGTTGGAGTTTATGTTAATAAAACAGAACCTTTCAGCTTTGAACAGCATTTTTAAGATAAAGAGAGGAGAATGAAAAGGGAGAAAAACTGATATGTATAATTTTACACCGACTGGCCCTGTGGGCAAACAGTTATTCACTTTAGACGTCATTATTCTAAAGCTTTTTCCTTCAAATTCACATAAGTATGCATATGTTTATATCCCTCTCCTAGGCAGTGACGAGTATGATCCAGCTGAAAAGTAATAATGTGAAAGTCATGGCTTGCCCTGAACTAAAACCAAACCAGACTGCTCTTTTAGGACTGAATATTGATGCTCAGCAACATGAACTGTAAAACTTTGAAATGACAAAACACATCATACAATGACTACATCACAGTTGCATTTATTACAGATGATCACAGCTGTCTTTTATAGAGGCTTGAACATGTTATTGGTGTTAAAGGAGCCACATTAGCTTGATTTTGGCTGTTTGTTAACGTACAATCCCAAGTCCAACAAAAGTAGTGAAACTAAATTAAAAGCAGAATTCTATGAAAGAACACAAAGAACATATCAGATGTTGAAACTGAGACATTTTATCATTTCATGGAAAATATTAGCTCATTTTTTAACTTTGATGGCAGCAACGCATACAAAAAAAGTTGAAACAGGGTGATGTTTACCATTTTGTAGCATCTCCTCTTCACAACTGTCTGTAAACATCTGGGAAGTAAGGAGACCAGTTAATGGAGATCGAAAAAAAGGAATATTGTCCCCTTCTTGTCTGACGCAGGATTCTACCTGCATACATCGGTTTGAATTATGAATAGGAATTAAGTGGATTATTACCCAAATTTCAGCAAACTGGACTCAGAATACTTTTTAAACTAAATTGGATTTAAATTTGTAAAATCAGAATCCTCTGTGTGCAAAGTACATTGAGATTATTTTCTTGTGAACTGGTGCTATACAAATAGGATTGAATTAGAGGTATACTTCTCATAATGCATGTTTAACTTCACTCAAACTGTCCTTTTACTCTGATGCCTTGGTCTGCCTTGTGTTGTGCTGACATAGAACATAATTACCATGACAATGCATATTTAACTTTTTATTAACTTGACAGTCGCATGTCAGCTCATTAGAAGGTTAATTTCAGAGGACAGTCACTGGGTCATATGACGCTGAGAACTAATCAACATCCTCGAACTACACGCACAATTAAATTGCATTCACGCCTAATATAGACTAAAATGCTGAGTATATTTAAGAATAATGCAGAGGATCATAAGTCTGTTGTATTTTTCTCCAGACCCTCCCATTCTTATTAAGACATTTCACTAAAAACCAACACTGTTAATTGCTGTTGGCTCTGGAGAGGAGATTATCCATTTGTTTCAGAAATCTTAATCTGTAGCAAAGTGGTAGAGATTTCCATCTTGCTGCCAGTAATAACAATAGTAGATTTGTTCTATCATAATTAGCTCCCAATTTGCAAAGATAAACTTGTAATGTGGTAGCTGAGAGTCCACTAATCATCTCTGCTCTTTAACCTTTAGTCAGCAAGGGGGGAAAATAAGGAACTATTGTTAACACTGTCGCTGCTGCCATTACTTCATCAGGTGCAGTGTTTCTCTATACTGTTATTACTCTTGTCTGTGGTGGTATTTTGCTCAGCTGTAAAGATATCCAAGTCTTTTTATTGTTGCCAAGTCCAAGACCTTTTGTACATTTGGCAGGCAGAGACAAACTTTAGAGCGAGATTTGCAATGGGCCATATTTTTTGGACGGACGCATGTCTCCTTTCCAATCCATAATCAAAATCAGTGGTCGCATAAAAAGAGACTCAAGTGCATTTTTAAATATAAACAACCGGGAATGATGGAGTGCTCATAGATTTAGAGCAGTAAGAATTATTTTCATCACCAGTGTATAACGATAGCCCTGTCCTTCCAGGTATGTGAAGTTCATAAAATGGTGTTGGGGGCATGAGAGCTATAAGAAGACGTGGTATGACATGTACTATCTGTGTGCGTTTTTGTGCAACCAATGAGCACAAGTGAAGGTGTTTGCAATGTGTGAAAATGCTTCATTTCCAAACATTTTCTGTGAGTGAGTAAGCAGATACGCATGTGTGACTGCATGTTCCCAGGCAATCACCTGCCTATGAATGCAACTAGTTTCTCTATGCCGGGGGCGTCTCAAAGCTGTCACTTATGAAATAAGTATTAAATAACTTATCATTAAGTGTGTTCAATACTATTTCCATGTGTCTTTTCACATTAATATATACACACACATATATATACGCACAGACGCGTAATGTATGAATGTATTCTTATACAGCAATGTCCGTGCCAAACACATGTAGCGGAATATTTAAATTTCTCATTTCCTCACACATGTCATTCAGTAATGTGAGCACTGTGCCAAAAGTTCTTAATTTTTTATGAGGACAGGATGTTTTCATATCTGCATTCATGCATACCGTAGAGAATTTATCCCTGAACACTTGTGCATGTGTGCATCAGCTTCACCTGTACACCTCCCGACGGGTTTTCTTAACTTATTAAACGTGGAGGTGCTGAAAGCTCTCTCCGTCTCTGCGGGCCTCATAAACTTCTTTCTTTTTTCTTTTTTTTTGATTTAGATGGCCAAGTTCAGTGGTATATAGATCTGTTACGAATCTGGCCCAGCCAAATCACCCGTTCTGTCCCGCTTCACAGGAAACAAGGAGGTAGAAAGTTCTCGAAAAGCTGTGTAAGATGTAAAAATCCTGCAGGTCAGCGTCTGGAACGCTGACCATCAGCAATGACATCATTTGTTTGAGTCTGTTTCTGATCCTTTGACTATCAACTATAACATCAAAGGAATATCACACGCTTTCAGTTGAGAAAAAAAAAAAATTATCTTGGCAGATTCTTATTTGATGTTGCACCTTTAAATAATTCAAACCAAATTTTCCCTATCCAAGGTTCAGACCCTCTAACCAGACAAGTCTTTTGTTCTCACTAAATAGTTTGTTTGTTATTGTCACCAAGTGAGATTCTCTCTATGGCGGTTTATTTTTCCAATGTTCTATGATCCCTACGAACCAATTTAGCTGTCGGTTTGTTGTGTGATCATGTAATTATTTTCTATTTCCCTTCTTTTACATCTATGAAGGACTTCTTTGATTCAGACATGAAAACTTAAACCAAAATTGTATCCCACAGAAACAAAGGAAAGTGAAACATAATCACTGAAAACAATCTGTTTCCATAATACCACATTTGGTTTCTTTTGCAGTCAGTATGCTGCAAACACCATGGAAACATTTTCAGTGAACATAAAAGCCAGTGGAGCTGAGTGAATGAGACCTGGATGTCCTCGGAGATGTGTTCTGGAAGACAAAGCATAACTTGAGCTGCGAGGGAGCATCCAACATTCACATTTTCCCCTCTTTTTTTCTATCTCCTCTCTTCCTCCCGCTCTGTTTTATCTATTTCTTGGCAGAGGTGAATAAGTGCAAATAGATGATGCCTTGAGAAAGATGAGGCCATGCACTGGCTGAGACAAATGTGATGACACTTCCTTTTAGGCAGTTCGCTTTTACAGCTGAGATCCAGACAGAAGTGAATGCAGAATCAAGACCTTAGAGACTAAACTTTCTAAACTTCAGCATCTTTTTGTTGTCATTGTAACCATGGCAGTTAGCTGAATTAATTTATGTAACTCAGTTGAGCTGAGTCAAGTGGAACCCTTTGTTTTCCATTTTCAAAGCTATACTATTTTGATTGCTATTTATTATACTATTACAAACTATTTACTAAGGCAATCAGATTTTGCCAAAATGAAGTGCACAGGATTATTTAGAGTATGTGAAAAATACTCACAAGGTGTACCACTTCAGAAAAAAAAATCTTAGTCTGCAATCTATTTTGCATACTTTAGCCCATAATGTAATGGGCTGCTGTAGTGGAAGATGGTCACATGGTTACTGGAGGACAACCAGAAGCTGGTCACTAATGCTGTAGCATGCTACTTACAGCAGTATGTACTGGTATTACCAGTATGCAGTATGCTGCATATTGTATGGGTTTTGTAAACATCCTTGGGATCTTTGAAGCTGTCTAAATCAAGTATTAAGATACATCTTGACTTATTCAGTCAGAAGTGCGCAGTTCTAAGTGTTTACACTTTGAGGTAGGCAGAAGCCCAACTAGCCATCCTAACCAATATATAGAATTACTCCAGCTCCTCTGCATCTCAGTGCCAATGGACGCAGGATGAAGTCCGTCTGCACACCACTGGATAGGCAAACAGCCAGTCAGAGAAATTAAACATGTAATTCAGGGAAGGAGACAATAGCGTGCAGTGAAATGGGAATTCTGGTGAAGGACGGTTTGCAGATTTGCAACAAAACCTCATTAACATAAGGTGTTATCTTGAACAGTAACTCTTAGATGTTCCTGTATGCTTAGTGTGTCCTGTACCCGTGGAAATGGATGTGAATGCTAGGCGTTAGGCCTTCCGGGTGTGAAAATCTCCATGCCTGTTGCAGTCCTAGGCTCTAAGTGTGTGGGGCAAGGAGTGAACAATGGTTTCCAGCACAACCAAAAATGATCAAAAAGCTTTTGTGGCATATTCATGAAGAACTCCTTCACAACATCCTGCCAAGTTCACAACATATTTTTCAGGGAACTCCTTTTGCTTAATACAACAAGATAATGCCAAAACACATTCTGCATATGCTACAACAGCAACTTGGTGTGCTTCCAGAAGATCAAGAAGAGGTAGCTGGGTTAGTGTTAGAGGGAGGTCCAGTTCTCTCTGCTCCCGACATGAGCTGAATCCAGACAAGTGGAAAATGAAGGATGGATGGATGGATGGATTACAACAGCATGGCTCAATAATAAAAGTATCAAGGTGCTGCACATGAGGTGCATTAATAAACTAAAAGTCAAAACTCAATTCAACATAGGCCTGGATCTGTTGTAATTTATATAATTAATTTCCAATAAGCAAATACACTTGAGTACTCAAACACCTTAGTTTGAAACCTGCTATTATAAATGAACACATATATGTAAAAAAAAAAACTTAAGACAAGTTGAAATTCCGTGCAAAAATCTAAATCCTTGCTAGAATCTAGCACTTGAAGCCAGGGGCACCAGCCAGCCTGATGGCTACACCTCTTCCATGAACGCTCACGAAAGGCTTGAGTGAACCTGGCAATGGCACCTCAAAGAGTGAACTGTTCAGAGACAGAGCCCCCCATTCACGCCCGCCACACAGCAGTGTGATGCAATCAAACTTTACAACATCAGCAGGGAGGTGGGGGTCCTTAACAACACACCCTGTCACTGCTCGGCCTCCAAAACGTGTCGCTGATTTGCACGTACACAAACACCTGCCCGTGGTTCACCAAGCCTCTGACAAGTGCTGGATGGCTATTCATGACATCATGGCGTCGTCAAACCAGATGATGTAGCGCTGCGTCAGTCTTTGTTTGGTTTTCCTATAACTGCAGTTCTGGGAAAACATGTCAGCGGAGGATTTAGACTCCTGCGAACCTGTGAGTAGTGGACATAAAATAATAATGATCATAATAATAATATTAAAAACCCTACAATAATACCCCGGGGGGTGAATGTGATCAATATAATTCCGTACTGGAACATAATTGCATAATTATTTGGCAACAAGGTGCCATTAAGTGCGTTCACTTCTACATCTTCTCACTTCAGTGACCCCTGACCCATGCTACCGCCCAAAACACTGAGCTCCTTGTGAAGCATGAGGCCCCTCTCAGCACCATTACACCCAGCATGCATGTTCCGTACAGCCCAGTACACCCTAACGGCTCTGTGCTTGTGGCTTAGGACATGTTTGCTTTTAATGCAGTGTGACAACATTGTTATACATTATTCTATATACACATTCTTGACTTTTCTACCTTGGAGAATGCCGTTATTTTTTTTTTTTTACCAGTGAATATTAAACATTTAATGGGATTTCTTCACTCTCAGATTAATCCAAGTTAAGGATTAATCTGAAAGCTTGGAGGTAGATATTAATTACTGGCTGCTAAAAGTCTTAAAACACAAACAAGTAGTTGTGAAGTGCTTTAATTGATGTCATACAAAGATAGACCACTCAAAGTATGAGCTGTCTAACTGAAACTTATTTTTTTAAATATAATATGACCACTCACTACATAATGAAACTGAATGAGCAGCCATAATTAGCAACAACAGTCAATGGTCAGTGCTGCAAGGTGTGGACACAGTGAGGAAAGAATGACAAGTCTTAGCAGAGGGTTCTGTGTAATGTGAGTCATTTATAAGTACCTCTTTGTAGACCTTGGGGCCTCATGAAAGAGAAAAAAAAATAAAAAGGTTTGTTAAAAATAGAAGTGAAAGAAACATGCTCGGAAAACTGCATCTGAAATTTCCATTTTCACATTAAAAAAGATGGTGGTGTGATGTGTTCAGAGGCCCTCCGTCACGACTGGCGTTAAGACCAAGTGCAGCAGCAACCAGCAGGTCCATGCAGATGCTAAACGACCTCACATCCATTTCTTGAAAACTCTTCAAAACGCCTTCATTTTGACTCAAAACTCAACATGGAATCACCGATAATCCAATATCTTACATGTATCTGGGACCAGAGCGGAACCAGTTTTAACTCAGGGAGTTTCACATTCAAGATGATTCAACTTCTTTTTAACATTATTCTCTTATTTTATTTTTTTAACTTCAACTGAAACTGTGTACTGGTTCTCTTTAGCTCTGTTTACTACTTTTTGCTGTTGGTAGACAGGAGGATTTCCTTTGTCAGTTCACATTAATGTGAATGCATCTAATGGTTCCTGAACCAGTGAGCCTCTTCGCTTCCTTCATAATCATCAGCATTATTGGGGCACTTCTTTTACTGTCAGCTTCATTTGGTTATTGAATTCTTGGTTTGAAAAAAACAAACAAAAACACTTTAAGGGATCATGTATTGGTTAAAAGAAAGCATATTCATACAGTTGAAATGTACTAATAAAATATCTTTGAATCAGATTAGGGCTCCACTGTGGTGAAGCGGTTAGCACTATCACCTCGCAGCGAGAAGGTTCTCAGTTTGAATCTTGGCTGGAGCCTGTCTGTGCGGAGCATGCACATTCTCACCATGCCAGAATGTGGTTTTGTTTTGCCTTGTTAAAGAAAAAAAAATGTCTGGATTGTCTCTGGAAAAGATGTTGTTTTGATAGGTATATTTTCCTCTAAAATCTTCCAAAAATTCCAAAAGTAATTCTCCGCCCTTGTTGGTGTGTAAGCTATTGATGAAGGATGATTCTTGACGCAGTGCTGTCTGACAGACTGAAGATCCGGGTTCATAAAGGGATTATATGTCACATACACAGGTTGTGCTGTAACTTTCCAGACTTTTGTCACATCTTTTGTAGATGATTTTCTCTCATTTTGAATTTATTTTCAGCACCACATCAATGGATGGAACTACATGGTCTACAGGACTTTTGGGAAAAAAAAGAGCATTGCTTTCAGAGGTCATAAGCTTGAAAATGGTTTTGAAAAATAACACTCAGCAATCATTAGTAGATTTTATGTTAGTTGGTTCATTTCTGAGCTCTACTCTCATGCAGTTTTAACTGTGAGATTCTCCTCCAACTGTTTTATCTCCCAGAGTAAAAGTGACTGATGAATGAATGATTATATTTATTCATTTTACAGACTCAAACTGCTCAAGAGTGAATCTGGTTTGGTGGCCTCAGAATTTCATCTGTGGTCATGTGGTGGCTTCATCAAGTTTCAATCTTCAGCTCTTACTCGAGCGATTTGCAGCCAAGTGGGAATCGACACATCCAAATATGAAACTAGGGTTCTCAGTCAGGAAAGGGTGGAATACCCATTTTTTTGAGGTGAGGTGTGACCGCAAGTAATAGAGTTGTGAGCCCCATTCACTCAGCCAGTTTATTCCACCTCTGTCGTGGCTTTTATACACACTCAAAATGAAAATGAAGGGCTGTGTGAATGGCACACCAGGTGGAACAGCATAACATGTGGTCCCGCAGCTCCACCATTTTGGAAGGTAGTCACAAAGGCATAACTGGGACAGTGTAAACTGGCATTGCAGAAAGACATAAACTCTGCACAGAGGATGAAATCAGTCCATCAGAGGGACACTGAGGGATGACAAGGCTCTGTCAGAGAGCCTAGCCAAATGAGAAGCATGGAAATGATGCAGTGGAAAAAAAATATCACCTCGACCTTCACAGACCACCTAGCCCGGCCATAAAATCGGTTGGTTTGAGAATCTGACTAGCGTACTGCCTGAATCTGTCCCTGGAGAGGCATTCGGGCTATATCCAACTTGACAGTGTCACAGTTTAGGGTTAGTTAGGTGTTTCCTGTTTTATTTTGAAGCCCTGTCTGTGTCTTGTTGTGTTATGTTTGACTTTCCTGATCCTTGTTTCCCTGATGTGTTTCACCTGCGTCTCGTTACCCCTGCGTGTATTTAAGCTCTTGTCTTTGTCTGCCCTCTGTTGCTCCATACTGTTTCAATCCCTGTGTTCATGCCTGGTTTTCATACCACGTCTTGTGAAATAAATCACGTTTCTTGATTACGCCTGTCTCCAGCCTCCCACAACCTCACATCCTGACATACAGACGCCGATGGATAGATCAAGGTCACGCTGCAGCGATGCTGTTTTTTGACTGGCTTGGGAACATCTTTGTTTTTCACTGGAAGTGCTGAAGAAGATGGCCAGGGACAGGGAGTGCTGGGCCTCTCTGCTTAGTATGAGCCCACAACCCACACTTTGATAAGCAGAAATGGATGGGTAGATGAATAAAAGGATGGATGGAACTTTATGGCATTGAGGATTTATCTTTTATTCCCATCCGGAAAATTGGTCCAACTGTAAAGTGGACCATTGGGAATGCTCCAGAATCTTCCTGATAGGCCACTGCTGTGATTCTTACGTCATCTACTGTACTTATGTGCTTATAACCAACTTGTATCAGTGAACTTTCTATTCCCCCAACGGACACACCCACATGTTGGCAAGACAGTGTGACTGTCACAGTGTTTCCTACCTGATGTTTCCTTTTCAGGGGGCGAGAGGTGGGAAGAGTATCGTGCCAACTACAGGTGACAGATGAGGTCACTGCAGGAAAAGGAAGTGCCATGCACTTGTGAGACCAATGAAGCAGATGTAGGAAATGTGAATCATCACCAAGTCAGGTCAGGTCAGTCTCTTTCAGTTTGTACTAGCATCAGTTCTACTTGGTAAAATTTTATGTTATAAGACTGAAGTTGTATTCAGTGTGAGCTAAGAAATATGTTTCCAAAATGCTGTTTAATTGTTTTCTTTCACAGCCAAATCTCATTTTGTCCCTAACATCTGGTTTCAACAAAATCAATATGTAAAAAATAGAAACACACTCAAAAGATGTGAAATGGTAGTCCATAAAACAGCAGGTCACACTGTTCATGAATAGTTTATCACTGTTTTCCAGGAACTGTCAGTCTGTCCATTTAACATACCTAGAAAATAGCTTTTCTTTTCCAATCATTGTGGAGAAGCAACAACATTAAAACACTGAATCTGATTTCATGGGAGCTGAAGGTTGGATTGATGGAGGAGAAAGAAAAATGTATCTTTTCCCTCCAAAATTTCTTTTTGCATTTTGCATTGAGCAAAATGAGTAAAAAAAAACAAAAGCTTTGCCCACATGTCCCCCTCACTCTTTCCTTTGTGTCTGCTGATCATCATGAGCTTCAGTTATTATCATTAACCTTTGTTATCCAGCATAACTCAGATACATCGCTGTACATGAGACCAGTGCAGCTAGATTGCGACAATATACTTACAAGTGTTTAATATTTTACTAGTGAAAGGTAAAAAAGAGGTAAAAATTACAACATACA
>JBAMYA010000003.1:4987835-5001307 GCA_037176975.1 Arrhamphus sclerolepis
CATGCATACTGCTTCAGTAAATAGGAAATTTCATAGACTTTTGCGTGTCCGTCTGCACGCAGATTTTCCTCCAAAACACCTGTCTAAACGCGGAGTTAAACGTGAGAACGAAACGCCTGTTTTGCGTTTTTGGGTCAGATCGTTTGCGTCTAAACTGAGCCAGACTGGATTGTTTGGCATTCCCTAATGATTTTTCTGTTAGAGCATTACCAGTTTTCTTCCCACTCAGTTCAATATATACATGATCTCATATGTCCACACATCGCAAAGACCACCTGCTGCAGCTCTGCCCTCAATTCATACCAGATACTCTGTATTGCTTTACGATTTTTCGCTAATGGTAGTTTTCTTTATAACATTGGGGATGCCAAAAATATCAGCAAGGCAACTGTGTGCAGAACTGTGTGGAGCGTGGCACTGGCTCTGAAGTGGTTATTCTCCATTTTTGTCATTTTTCCTGGCCACAAACCCACAAGACTCATCAAACAGGAATTCCACAGGATTGCTGGTAAGTTTGCATGATTCAATAATTTTACTGACATTTCATGTGCGACCCACACCCATAAATGAAAATCATTTAGGATTCCCAAATATGATTGGGTGTATTGATGGCACTCACATCCCCATCAAAGCCCCATTCGAGAATGAAGCTGATTACATCAACAGGCGCTCCATCCACAGCATTAATGTACAGGTACATTGACTATCATTTATGGAATGTATAAGTACACTACTGCAACTGAACTTTCAAATTCACTGTTGTCCAGATCATATGTGATGGTGCATATTTGTCATTACAAATGTGGATGCCACGTGGCCTGGATCTGTCCATGACTCTCGTACCGTGAGTCCACCCTGAGAAACCGGCTGGAACGTCTTAAGTGTGCCAAAGCCTATTGTAGGGAAATTTCACTCCACTTTCCCACCTCAAATATTTGCAATGTCAGACATGTGGAAAAAATGTCTCACTACATATGTTCACAGGAGAGATCGATGGCATCTTGCTGGGTGATCGAGGCTACCCTTGTTTGCCCACCCTCCTCACCCCTTACCCAGACCCTGACCCAGACCCTGACCCAGGACCCCAGCAAAGAATCAACACAGCTCACAGTCGGACAAGAGCCCGCGTCGAGATGACAATAGACAATAAGCCTGTTTCCAGTGCCTTCGTCACCTCAGGGTAACACCTGAGCGGGCCTGTGACATCATTGTGGCATGTGTTGTTCTCCATAATATTGCCATTATTAGAGGGGAGCAACACCGTGCCCCACAGGTGGATGAAACAGCAGAAGACCCCATTCAGCCTCCAGATCAACAGGATGGCAGACTACTCAGAGACATCATATGCCATTCACCAACTGAATAACCATCATCATACTCACAGACAGCTTTGAAATAAAACATGTTTGGACATGTCATTTGTTCTTTATTTCCTGCAAAAGAAATACAACACTTAACTTCAGTTGAGTCAGAGGCATCAGACAGACACAATGTGGTGGACTCACCTCTAAATTATGTTGCAATAATTCAATTTCCAGCTCGAGTGACGTGAAGTAGGAGGATCTCTTCCCTTTACCTAGTGTTGCCATGGTGAATCACGGTATCTGAGCTCCACTGATGATGACTTTTTATAGTCCCAGTGACTTGGAGTCAACATACTCAGAGTCGACTGAAACAACTCAGAACAGCTGTTCTGAAACGTAAAAACTCAGAGTTTCTGATCTCAGAGTTTGTTGACTCTGAGTTAGTTTTTTGAATCGGAGTTTGTTGAACCTCCTTTGTGAAACGGGCCCCTGGAGTATCCTATGAGTCTGAATTGTTGCAGTAATATTTTTATTGGAATTTAAATGTGACTCATTCCCATTGGTCCATATTAAGGTACAAAGGTACTATGAAAGTCCTCTTGATGACATTTATGGTGTTATCACTGAAGACCCTTGTTCAACAGATAGACCCCCCCAGAAACCTGGTGCTTGTGCCCCCTCTGAGCCTCTAATGGTTAATGTGAGATGGTGCCTGTGACCAGTCATCTTGAAATCAGCCTCTTTGGTCTTTATGGTGTTTAGCGCAAGGTTGCATATTATGCACGAGGCTGTCTGCTGCTCCAGCGTTTTTATAGGCAGACTCATCATTGTTGGCGAAGAAGCTGACAACTGTGGTGTCGTCAGCAAATTGTATAATGTGGTTGGTGTTGAAACAAGAAGAACAGTTGTGCGTCAGCAGCATAAACAGTGAAGGGCTCAGCACACACCCTTGTGGTGAGCCTGTGCTGACAGTGATTGTTTTAGATGTGATGATACCAACTCTGTCTGCCATCTCTCTGTCAAAAAGTTCAAGAGCCATTCATGCATGCCAGGATCCACACCCAGCAACATTGTGCTTGTGTTAAATATGAAGCCGAGTCCCTTTCCAGATAATGATTTTATCATGTAATCTCTATTATAAGTGCAAGGCATCTTAGAATACAGCACTATTTAAGTGAGCCTCTCTTTGACACAGGCTGTCACAAAACTGAGACAACCAGGGGCATTTTGTTGTCCTGAAAGTCTTGAGTTCACAACCTTGTTATGTAAGTCCTTCTGATTCAGCAGCGCTCACTGCTGATGGAGAATGTACACAACTAAAGGAGAGCTGGATCTGTACCGATGTCTCAATATGTTTCCATTTTGATCCTCAGAACCCACACTGGAAACACACAGCTCCGGCCAAGACCTCTTTTGAAACAAGCACAAACGAGTGAATGTTACATCTTACAAACATGTTTTCTTTTTGCAGCATACAGAATGGAAAAGGAAAGATCAGAGCAGTTTCAGACAAAGTACTCAATGGCTTCCCTTAAACAGTGCATGGAGGAGTCAAGTTTTGATGCCATGAGACTCGAGCAACAATTTTCAGTTTTAGTTGGTTGTTGTTTGTTTTTTTTATTTAATCATTTGTCTTTAAAAGTTTACCACCAACCACTAAGATCAAGTCAAGTGCATTCTACCTGCATGCGTCTCCGAGGAGACAATAAAATACAAACTAGCAGTTCCCATTACAAATCACCTGATCTAAAAGTTATTTTCCCTGGTTCTACCAAATGCCTTTGTTTCTGTGGTTCTGAAATTTTCCACTGAGTCAACACAGACTGTAACCCTTTCTCCAGGCCATGGTGTGTGAGCGTCTGTGAGGATAGGATTCATTGAGGTTTGAAATGGGAAACAGACTAGCAGAGACTCTTCCAGGGATGATTATATCTGTGGGACAGTGGGGTCCATCCAAATGTGTGTGGCGTCTTTGTCTGGTTTCCGTATATGTCTCAGGGGTACTGATGAGTTGAATACTGGATGGTCTGGTTTTGTAAGGACATATATTGATACCAGTCACTATTATCCTCCATTCAGGTAGAGTTGATAATGTGCTACATCAGTGATCAGACACACAGTTCACATAAGGAGACTGATGTCCTTATTTCTGACTTATACGATAGCTTCCTTCCTCCTAGCCATTTTGGTGTCCTAGAAGAGATTATCGTTTGTACATATATAAAATACACTATCTGGCTGTAATTATGCATTACTAAAAAAAAAAAAAATGTAAAAAAATGTTTGTATGTGTCAATTTCAAGGCCTGCAGGCCTATTCAGGCCCTCCACAGTGCACAAAGAAAAGATTTGAATGTGACAGCCATGATTCACTTGATTCAGTATTGACATAATTAAGTGAAATAACTGAGGGGCAGAGCAGCTGGTTTATGTCAAAAAGTAAGGATTTAGCAAAAATATTTGCAAAATATTTTTCCACGAAAAGTTACATATTTTTGTCAAACCCTGTTATTTTTTTATTAACAAATCTGTGATTTTAGAACAAAAAATTGAACTTACACAACATTTACAACATATGTCAAAATTTTCAAGTTGAAAAGTCAATTTTGTGACAATTGTGACTATATGATGAAAAGTCTTGGTTGATGGGGAAAAAAGTTTCAATCTTTCAAATTTTACAATTTTATGACAACATTTTCTTTTATAGATTTGATTTTGCAAGAAAAACATTTTGATTTTAGTGAAAAACTCTCAATTTTATGAAAAAGGTCACAGTTTTTCATGAATTTTTTTGTTTTTATGACAAAAATTCATGTATTTTTTATTTTACGACCGAGTCCAGGAACTAGAGGGAAATCTGACAACATAACTGGTGGAGAAAATAAAGAATAACTGGCCCTTTAATGGTGATGCTAATGTTTTAATGTCAGAACACAACATGTAGTACTTCTGTACTGGGACTCCTTTATCCTCCTCCTTTTATCTTTCTAAAAGCTGCACCTTTTCACAATGACAAATATATATGACTTGTTGTTGACGTTCATCTTATAACCTTAGATGCGCACCCACAAATTTGCGCTTTTTTTTGTTGTTGTTTTGGACATCGCTTAGCAGCACCTCCTCCAGCAGATGGCGCCCTAGGTGACCACCTATATGGCTTATGCCAAGAGCTGGCTCTGACTTCCTGTATATTTGTCAACATTATGTTGGTGGTCCTTTTCTGGATGTTGGATGCTCTTTTGTTCTGTGGAAATTATTTTGTTTTGTTTTCCTTGAAAATCGGAAACAGGCCCTGCAAGAGTCTGCACGCCCCGATCCCTATTAGGAACAAATACAGAAACTGCGCTGATTGGATTGCTTCAAGATGAGAGCTTGTGCCTGATGTCTGTTACCTGTTTATCAGTGGTGAATTAAGAGTGCAGACACAAAAACATAAATCATTTTAAAAAACAAAAAAAAAACTCTCAGTAACATTTCAACTGACTAACTGAGAAAACCTGATTGCTGATGATTAAGTGTTGAAAAAAGGAATAATTTCTTGTTGCTATGCATTTGCTGTTAGCAAATGACAGATTGCTTATTGCAAGTCACGTGTGCGCTCTCCTTACACAACACAGTGCGTGAAAAACAAATCACTGCCTGGGAAGTAAAAAGCCAGTCTGCATGTGGGATCTAGTGAGATACTTCCACAAAGAACACAAACGTCCATTTTTTTTTTTTTTTTTTTTCCAGAGAGCTGTACTGAGGCAACATGATGATGTTGTGTTTAATAACTGAACCTGTATGCACTTTTGTACCATGGAGGCGGTGGTGTTAAACACTTCTGCCCCCTTGAATGCCTCCAGCTGCATTTTTCCAGTTTTCTTGGTTCAACACAAGCTTCTCTTTTAGGATGTTCATGGCAGCTAGTCATAATCTGAACCGTATGTTGGAGTTTTGGTTCCATTCGTTGCCATTCTTGTACCTTTTCTCTTTCATTCCTGCTTCCTCCCTCTGCCTCTCCCTGACCCTGCAGCTGTTTCTGAGGAATATATCCACTCTTTCTTCCATTCTTCGCATTGATCGCATCTTCTTAATATCTCACCTGCTTGAAGAGACTGTGTAATGCTAATGTGTTATCCTCCCTTAACCTTATCTGAAGCCTCTCCCTTCATCTCCGCTGTCAAGCGGGTGTGTGTGTGAAAATGGGCACGTGTATGTTGTACTCCAACCATTCTCTCTATTCAGCACATCTGTGCCGCAGCTGAACACTCCTTCAGGCTATGTCTGCGCTGTTTGGTTTTCAACATTTTGGATGCGTATGTGTGTGTGTCGATGTGAAAGTTTTTGTGTATGCTATAGAAGATAAGATGACCCTGAGCAGGATAAACGATTTAGAAGAGGAAGGATGGATGTCTTTCATCTCTGTCCATGTGTACTTTTATTCAGCTTTACTAAATCATAATTGGAGTGAGTTTTAATGTGTCTGTGCATATGTGTGTATCACCCGTACACAAGCAATAAGTACAGTACAGGTGCATATCACTCCTCACTGTTCATTGTTCTGCAGTGCTAATGTTCTACATAGTGATTAAACATACCCAGCATGGAAGAAATATACATTTTTTTAACAGTTCCAAGGTATTTTTTAATTTTATTTTTAGCTCAAAGATCAGAATACAGACAGCAGTGATGGTTTTCAGGGAATGACTCCCAACCTGAGCACTTTCATGCAAGCTTCAAGACTTTGGCAGGCGTTAAAGCCTGTGTGAGCCGCGCCAGGTGATTGTCTTTTTGCCCGAGTGTTTTCTCTGCGCGCAGGTATAAATATTTATAACATGGAGAGGCAGAACAAAAGACGTTGTTTGTGTTCACTGCCTCGGCCCCAGATGATTTTCTTTATTCATGTGTTATGGATTTTGTTCGATAATCCGGATTTGTTAACATAACTTCGAATCGTTAGTAGCAATGCAGAACGTGGCTCTTTGCTTTGCTTCGTCTTTGTTCCTTACGAAACTGTGAAAAATATTGTAACTTTTGGGCTGATCTGTGACTTTCTTTCAAAGAATTTGACTGGTTCACGCATTCACATGCACAACTGGCTTGTTCGCTACGTCGGTTGTTAGATGTTCAAAATTTCTGGCTTGATGGGTGACATAGTTTACCGAAACCATGCGTGATTTTCTGTGATTTGTCTCTATTTTCACAGAATTGTGTTTGCTTTTGGGTAAATGTCTCAACCCCCTGGTCTCATCTAACTGTTTAAAGTACAAATGGGGAACAAAACAAAGCTGCAGCAAATGTACACGTGTATGTAGAAATATTTTCAACATGTGGGAAAGTTGATGACAATTGTATTTCCTCTGTAATTACATTTGTGGCCCACCGGCTTCTCTTTGTTATATTTTAGCGAAATCTTACTGAATTTGTTTTTTTTGTTTTTTTTTTAATTAGTTTGCAGAATTTTCCATTTCCAGAAGTGGGATTTTGCAACGTGGACTTACCATTATGTCAAAAAGCAAAAACACCTTTTTTCGTAATGCAGATCCTCTGGTCTGTAACTTGTCTTAAAATGTGGTAAACACAACTTCAAATGTAAAACAAGACATGAGATATTCCACTGCATCATAATTTACTGAGCAAAAAGCATGCCTAGGAGCCAAGGATTAATCGATCAGGTGTAATTTTCTTTTTTTTCTTTTGGTCTGGAACATTCAGGTGTATGTTGGCACAATGCCAAGCAGGAAAGACATCAGCAATGATCTTAAAGAAACAGCTGTTTCTAATCATCAGTCAAACAAAAGTTCTGAGGGAATTTCCAAACCGCTTGGACTCTATCATTATATAATAATAAAAAGATTAGTTACATGTTGAAAACATTCAATCTTTGCAGAAGCAGATGTCCTCGCAAAATCATACCGAAAGAAAAAAAAAGGTGTAGCAATGTCTCAGTCAAAGTCCAGACCTTAGTTCAGTTGAAATAAATGATAATTGGTGTAAAACTGCACCATATTTTGATATTGTGTTGTTGTTGTTTTTGACTTTGTTGCAGCCTTTGCCCTCACAACTTTGGCTCCAAGGACATATATTGTATGTCATGTTCAAGTTCTGAGTTCAGATGATAAATGGATGTCCAAATAAGTTTTGGAACAAGTGAAGTTATGGGGATACTTACTGTCATGATGTTTTGGTGTGTTTTTGTGTGTTTCCTGTTTTATTTTGAAGTCCTGCCTGTGCCCTGTTTTGTTTCGTTTGACTGTCTGACTTCCCTGATCCTGGTTTCCTTTCGTTGGATCTGTTTGACCTGTGTCTCGTTACCTCTGTTTGTGTATAAGGTCCTGTCTTTGTCTGCTCCTGGCTGGTCTGTACTGTTTGCTCTCTATGTTCCTGCCCTCCATTCTTGTGTTTTGCCTTGACTTGCTACATCATCTATACTAAAATCATGTTTTGGATTACTCTTGTCTCCGGTCTCCTGCATCTGGGCCCTGCAACAAGCACCATCCTTGACAGAACGTATCAGTGACTTCTGCTTTAGGTCACAGGTTCAATTCCCATGTTGACCGATGCCCTAATGGCAGTCTCAAAATTTGTGATTTGCAATTTGCATGTAGATAGCTTACAATAAGGCACGGTAAGTGCACCTTGGATTGATGGAACTAAAACTCTTTTTTGTCACCATTGCTGGAGATTCCACAAATTCACCTACTGAGGACACCATGATGTCTTTGGCCTCTCATGTTGCTGATGCCACTGGACCTATGCTGACCTGTTCTCTCCTGGAACCTACACAACCTCTCCTGTTCTGTTAGACTATCTTTAAATAAATGTTTTTCTCATTGAATTTTTTTGAACGTTTGTTCAATGTCAACATGATTAATGACCACAACATAATATGAATAAAATTGATCTGTAGAACACAATATGGTTCCTTATAGAACCCTCAGAAGACAAGATGGTTAATGGTAAAAACCTTCGAAAAGGGATGTTTTTAGAACCCCTTGTGAGAGTTCTAGAAGAAACCCCTGAAAAATGAAAGGGTTCTTAGTGGAACTCCCTGTGCGGGTTCTATGTAGAACCTCTCATACGGGGTTCGGGGTGTAACCTTACACACACAGTTCTAGGTATAACCCTTTATGTTGGATTCTAGATAAAACCCTCCAAAGGTGGAACCAGGAGCCAAAAAGGGTTCTCCTATGAGGACAAGCCAAAGAACCTTATGTGGTTCTACTTAGAACTTTTATTTCTAAGACTGTATTCTAAAATACAGTCATAATGTACAATAATGTACATATTATTAACCGCCAATTGAGTGTAGTATCTGAGAAGACTTGAAAAACTAAAGACTTGACAATGACTGAACTTTAGTGAATTGGGGGGGTGGGGGTGGGGGTGGGGGTGGGTGGGTGGGGGGGGGGTGGTCAAGCATAGATCTCAGGAGACTGATGAAGTGAAACAGCAAATTAGCATTTCAGCTGTCTTAAGAGACTACACCAGAATGCTTTAGCCAGAGCACAAGTGGTTCATAAAACAAATCCTTGCAGCTGTGCGGGACAGAGAGAACCTAAAATGTTAGGTCACTGTTGATAAATGAAACGAAATGTACTCACAATGAACTCAGAAAATGACAGATCGAATAAAGAAAATGATATCATTCATTTCCATCACACACAGGTTGCTATTTTAATTTTTGGGGCTTAGTTTATGTTTAATCTATGATTCTAACTGATAAAGGTGTACATTCATTCTGACAAAGTCAAACGTCTTCACTTCAAGTGTCGTTTTCAAAACAAGTGCTGTCAGAGTTTAAACGAGGACTAGCAGAGCTGTGCTTGGACCTGCTGGTTGGGTCAGCGTGCCATTGGTGGGGACAGACAATGCCAGTTTGCGGTTGGACAAAAATTCTTTCATCAGGCCGGAAGTTGTGAGATGATCGACTGCGAGCCCAGGAAGAGTCCTGAGATGATCTGCCATGGCTCCTGGCTCCTTCAGCCAAGCCACTCTGGAGGAGCTGAGGAGCTGCCGGCAGGAAAAACCTCAAATTTTCATGTTGTGGGAGGCCAACCCAGGGGACTTGTAGCTTTGCCACAAATATGTATGAAACGTAAAGCAAGAATGATTCCTACATTTTTATTTATGAAAGCAAAAAATTCAATTTACTGTTTGACTTACAGAAATAAACTTTCATAAATTAGAGTCAATTGCAAAAGACCATGAACAACAGCAGCCACTTTCCAAAACAATAACATGCCAAAATGAGAAGGAATGAATTTTAAAACTCTCATACAGAGAAAGGTAGGGCATTTATTACCATGCGTGCAAGTTTTCCATCTGCAGGGCTGTGTAACATGTCTTGTTCCTTGACATGTCACGCTGACTGGTATTTCTCAATCTAGCATTTCTTTACCCTCGTAGCCAAACAAACTATGGACTTACCATGTGAATTAAGCACAGAGAAAAAGACAAATCTGAGGGAGAAAAAAAATAAAAAATCAGAATTTCCTGAAATGATCCCTTACGCCTTCTGCAAATTATTCTTGTGATTGATGAGGAGGGAGCACAGCCATTTGGTGTAATCGAGGTGGCAGGGACGAATGCTCTACATCCAAAATGAGAATAATTGAGAGGACTTGGTGGACTTGAAAAGATGTTCTGCACTACCTCATAAAGGAGGTGTATTGTTTTCCAGGATCGTTCATGAAATTAAGTCTAATTACTGGCTTTTGTGCTGTACGTTTGGCTTAACTTCCCTGTTCATCAGCATCTCTCTTACAACTGGATCCTGGACTTTTGATTTGTGAAAACCTACGTTTTAACCATATGGATTTTTTTGTTTCATATTTTCCACATTTTTTATCTTATACTTGAATTATTTGAATTCCCTAACCCCCCACCCATCACCCCACCCACCCACACACATACACACACACACTTTGGTTTATTTTTAAAATCTAGTCTCCTACTTGAACACCTACACTTTTGCTAAATGGTCCATGCCAAACATTCATTTTGTACATTTTATTTATATCAAAATAAGCAATATCACACTTTTGTTTAAACTTTCAAAAACTGTAGAAGGTGATGATTAATTACCGTTTAGTTTGAAATTATTAACTTTTTTCTTTCTTTTTTTTTTTTTTACTGCAAGGAAAGTTGCTGTGTGCACACATTCTTTCTGTCTGCCTGGGGTCAAAAAAGAAAAAAAAAACAAAAAACACTAAGCTCCAAGGTAAATCAGAACAAAATTTACAGCATAATGGGCCACGTCACTGAATCCCAGATGCCAGGTATTCATCGCAATAAGTGTCATAAATTGGTCGTGTGCTCACATACAGTATGTACACACAAAACTTTCAACACAGCAAGTGGTCATAACACGGGAATGCAAGACCAAATGAAAGAGAGGATTTCTGGGAACAACAAGCGAATAAAGCAGTAAACTGTAAATCAAGAGTGCACTCTGGCCACTAGATGATGGATGCAGGCCGAAATGTTTGTATTTACTGGGGTATCGAATGCTGTTTATGACTGCAGTGAGATCAGAGCATGGGGGTTGCCATAGGAGCAGACAGACCAAGCTAGGGTCCTATTGTATGATGAAGGTCTGGGACACCTTATCAAGTGGAGCACTTGCTTGGATTTCCTTTATTAGCTCATTTATGTTGTGTATTTGTGCACATAGGTATGCATGTATCAGGGTAGATTTATTTCACAGAAGCTTGTGTCCTTGATGACTGATGGTAACAGAGGAATTTTTCCATATGTTGAGTGAATGTTGGTATTTTTATTCACAATGCTGGTTTTCTTGCACAGACTTTCTGCCTTTGATCACATTTTGGATGGTTAACAGTGGAGGGCAGAAACACATTATTCTTGAGTGATTCGCACGGACTTTGAAACCACCAACTCATATTATTTGCAATGGAATTATTTCACATATCAACATGTTTTTCTTCCTGTACTGTTAAACTCAAAGGGGATTTTTGCAAGCGTATTTCTGCTAGTGACCACTTTTAATTCATATTGAACTTGTATTAGACCAATCCTGATAGATCAGACCGACATCTAGACAGATGTATGGTCTGAAAACAAGCCACAGGGCCTACCTCCTCACGGAGTGTGTGCTTTTCAAACTGCTTGTGCATGCAACTGGTTAGAACTACAACCAGCATGCAATGACAATTACAATTACAGTTACAAGCAACAAAATGCGCTGTATTCAGAGTGACAAAGCAAACAGAATCTAATGATTACTGTCATTTTTGCAAGCAGAATGAAAAAAAAACCCAGTGTGCTCGGACACTAAAAGAATCCCTTGAATAGCTGCATAGCTTAATTTATCGTTGGAGCAAGTTAACCAGATGTCAATTTAAACAACCACAGTTCCGCCATCTTATTTGTTTATCATCCAAACTACAACATCTCAGTTCTGTCGTTGTCACGTTAAGCCCACCCAGAGACACTCTACAAGGATGGACTGATCTAATTGGCTGCCAAAGACTTTTGAGCATAGTTAATAAACTCCAATGGAGGGTCCTAGAGGGAACTGCCGAATTTATCGTGGTGAGCATATTCACTTCTTGTTTTGTCCCTATCACAGTTGTTTAGTAGTGTCTCTGCCATAACCTGATCAATTTGGTGTTGCTACACTTATATTGACGCTCTAATAGTCTACACTTCCTTGTTGAAGTACTCCTTACACTTTTTGCATCCTTTTTTCCAGTTATATCGCTTAGCCTAGCTTAGCTCTATTGATCATGGCTTCTCCCTTTGTCTCTGCAGCTCTTTCCTGCTCTGTGTGTCTCATGCTCATGTTTTTCCTCTGCCTCCTTTCATAGTAGTAGTGTTTGTGTTAAGTGTCATGTAGATATTTCCCTGTAGGTGAGGCTTAGCTATCTGGAAGCATGGCGCCGCATTATGGAAACTAAAACAGTAGCCGTTGTAGTTAGACAGGCCCCGCTAGTGGTGCAGACCTCTCTAAGCCTAGGGCTAAATCCCCTGTTAGCACAGAGGATAGTGCTTCCAGGTAGCCAGGACAGTTGAGTGACTTTTCACAACAAGAGGCTAAGTCTGAAGCAGATATCCATGGTGCACCATCCACCACTGCTCCATATCAACAATTGATTCTCCCCACTCAGTGACACACCCGCTTAGCTGACTTTGGTAATTGGTGACTCCATACCAGAGATGTAGTCAAGACTGCTTCTTCCAAGAACAAGACCAAGACCCAGACCGACCAAATTTAATAATTTTCAAAACTGAGGACATGTTCAGTGGTGAGACTGCAGGTGTGTGCTCAGTGAAGGCAAGACTGCTGGTGAATATTTGCTTTTTGAAACCAAAGGACCAACTTCTGCAATAATCAAAGAACCAAATGCTGTGGTGTTGTAAACATTCTTGCAACAAGCAATAACAACATCGGATTTTGTCTGAGATGGTAGGATCGAGAGGTGCTCGATCACTGATGTCTTTAATTCATATTCAGTGTGATGTGCATTTGCAGGTGAAGATCAAAGGGAGTTATGTTTTAGTATTTTTTTTTTATTGTTCTTTTGATTTTTTTTTGTTATTTTACAAAACTACAGAGTCTTGAACAGGCCTTGATCCAATTTGTCAACAAATTGAGACCAAGACCGAGGCATAACAATCCGAGAAAGAGACCGCGCCTGAGACCATGGAAAAAAAAAGGTTTGAGACTGGTCTCAAAGACCAAGACCAGTCTCGAGCCCTCCATCCCTGCTCCATACTTAGAAACGTGAAGTTCTCGGCACCAACAACCATAGTAAGGGGTATACCTGCGGCCAGTGTGGGCAACATAGAATCAAATTTCAAACTACTGTCAAAAGCAAAGGCAAATTTAATAAAATTGTAATCCATGTCGGCAGTAATGACATCTGACTGTGCCACGTTGAGATCACTAAAATTAATATTGAGTCGTGTTTAATTACACAAATTCAGTGTTGGACCTAATGTAACCAGTGATGACATGTACAGTCACACGTTATCATTTAGTAGCTGGTTGTCACAATGGTGCCCAGCAAATGATGTGGGCCTAGTAAATAATAGGCACACATTCTGGGGACGACGTGGTGTGATTAGGAGAGACAGCATCCCATTTTGGATGGAGCAGCTCTCTTATCCAGTAATCTGACCAAGTTTATTGATAGTCCTAAACTCTGACAATCCAGAGTCC
>JBAMYA010000003.1:5007615-5020410 GCA_037176975.1 Arrhamphus sclerolepis
ATATATATATATATTTTTTTTTTTTATTGTTTTCTGAAAGACATAACACAACTGGTGTGTTCCAGTTTTGCCAAAATATGGTGCACTGAATGTAAACAACCGTAAATTCTGCGGTTTGACAAACGTAACCAGATGGTCTGCTCCTTCTGTAAAGGTTTTGTGCTACTTCGACAATAACTTCATCCTGTGCTTGTTTTCCTGCTAAATATAACCAAAGCATTTCACAAATAAAATATATGAGCCATATTTGATGGATTTACAGTATATACATTTTCAATAATCTGCTTTTCCTGGAAAGCATCTACAACTAAAAATACTGTTGTACAGAAAAATGTCTCAAAAAGAGAAGTCACAGTTATAACACACTGGACTAATAGATTATTGTTAAGCTGAATGCACAATTAGCTTCCAGGAACATGTAAAACGAAGGCCAACCCTTGTGAATTCATGTTGTGGCTTATTAGATATAAGTACACATTTATGCACAAAACTGAAATCTGCATAAACAGGATGGACTATGTGATCATAATATGCAGCACAGAAGTAAATCTTGGTTCATTCATCTCAATAAAGTTTGTTCTGTGGAAACATGAGGATCACAAAGGCAAGTAGAGGAGACGACCTCTTGCAGAGACTCGCTCAGAGAGAGTTGGTTTGAGTGATTACTTTGGCTGGAAATGTTATATATGATTATGGTTGCTTTTTTTAAGCATTTATAGCTATAGATAGTGATGTTTTTATACCTATAACTGGTCTCTGGGTATAAAAAAGCAAGATCATTGGATACAAAATAATTAGGTTATGCTCCTATCTTGTTGCAGAACTGACCTTGCAAGCTGTTAAAGCTTTTTGCCAAAATATGTTGTGGTAGAAAATGAAATGTGAATACTTTTGTCCTCTATAAACTGGAGACTGAGAAGTGCTGTAATTTTTCTTTTTTTTTCTTATTTCCTTTTTGGAACTTTTGAAGGTTTGACTAAGCAGAATTTCAGAAAATGTCCAAACGTTTATAGAAGTCGGAGTTTGCACTTTGCCAATTTCAGGAGAAGTTATGATAAAAAATCAAGAGCTACGTCTGTAAGTTACAATTTTCTTAATCATGTGTGAGGAAAGTCTGTGGACAGACACATGGCAGTTCTTTAAATGCATCCATGATTGTATTTCTTCATGGTGTAATATCTATGCTTCAATCCAGAGTGAGCATCATTACTTTCTATTTTTCAAGCACATACATTACATTTTTTATGTGTATATATATTATTCATTTTTTTTTCAATCTGAATCAATATAAATCTATTTGGCTCCTTTTTTTTTATTATTTTTTAAAGTCTCTGCTAATGCTCAACTCTGGCTGCTTAATTCTACCAAGCTAGCATTAACACAGAACAGCAGAAGAGTGATCGATGGTGCAAGACTGGCTACTGTCCAATGGTTTGTCTCCCCAAGTTCACCACAGAAAAACTGAAAATAAATCTGCCTCTGCGCGGTTTACTAGCTCTGGTAGATACACGTGTGTACTTTGCACTGTCAAATGCTGAACAGATATTAAAAAAAAGTTTACAAAAGGGTCAAAAAGTCAGTCTTGTTCACTATCATGCTCCCTTTTCTGCAGCTGAGAAGTTAGCTGAAGTAAACTGTCCTCCATGTGAACCTCCAACTGTTCCCTCCTGAGGCCATCAGATCCAACCCAACCTCTCCTTATCTCCCTCAGATTTCCATCCCCGTTTCTGACTGAGAGGTGGTGATACGTGTGTCAGGGAAATCTAACATGCTTGGAAACGGTTTCCTTTACTTTTCCAAGCGCTGCTGTTTGATGAGCTTCCAGCCCCTTCTCATGTTGTGGGACAATGATGCACTCAGATGGCAAATGTTTTCATTCAGCACCGGTCCTTTACAGTGTCCTGACAAGCGTGAAAATAAGGCCGGGATCGAGAATTTGGAATGGGAATTGTCGGTCTGTGGTTGTAACAGTAAACATGTGCCGAAACAGTAAGGAGTTTTGATAATGACGTCTCTACGCTCTTAATTGGGACTTGGCCTTTAAAGGATCAACAAATAAGCCCATGGAGTCTTTTGCATGATGTTGAGCTCCACCGGTTGCTGGTTGATATGTACAAGCTCATCTGTCAGCCTTGGGAGTCATACATATGACTTTTATTTTCTTCTGAAAAGGGGAACTCCCCAGCACATAGAAAGAAACTCCGTAACCAACGCGTCTTTGGCACTCAGACTGTTTCCATTACATTTCAAACCAGCGATAAGGCTGTTTCTCACCTCGCCAGGCCTGGCAGTGGAAAGTGCCTTGCAGCTTGTCATGTGTAAATGCTGTTTTTCATCCTTGAAGAGATTTGAATAGATATAAGCAGAGGCCCCTGACCGCAACAAAGATCCAAGCGTACAATTGTGGGCTTAACTCAAATTAGGATGTCAAGTGTTTTTTATATAACTTTTGATCTGGGACACTCAGCTACACTCTTGACTCCTTTCCCTTCAAGTTCCAGTTGTGTGACTATGTCTCTTGTGTCTCCTTTAATATTTTTACACATAGACTCAAACAGGCTAATTTCAAAAAACATTATCTGATATTTGGCCTTGTCATGGGTTTAGCACTGCTTTTACAGCTAATTAGAGACGATGCATGCGGTCACTTCAGACAGTATTCAGTTTTTGCCCTCTTTGGTGTCTTTTAAACTGCTTTTACAATGTGTAAAACAGAATCTTTCGCTGCCACTTTAGCCGAGTTTATTTAGTGTCCAAGCAAGAATGGCTTTGGAGGTGACCAGAAGTGACATTTATTGAGCTCTGCAGAGACGAGAGAGCCAAACAGATTAAGATCAAGAGGCTCCCCTCTAGGGATGCTACCTGTGAATAAAAGCAGCTTTTCTACATTTTAAAGTGACACTGCAAAGTTTGAGTCCTTCTCAGCTGTGGAATTTGTGAAGCTGCTGTTGACAGACAGCAATATCAAGATGCTGACACCATTAATGGAGAGATCATGGCAATGTTTTTGGAAGCAACAGTGATCTTGCTCAATGATGTGCATAATGGTTTTTTTTTAATGACAATTCACATGTTGTCCTACTTTGTTTCAAATTGACGATAAATATTTGAACTGCAAGGACTGTAACTGTTAAAAAGGAAGGATAAATTATCAAATAATGCAATTAATTAAAACTATAATGATATAGTGAAAATAAAGCCACATTTCTTAATTTATTATTTGCAACAAAATAAAATAAATTATCTTTTTAATTGCAAGGAAGTTGCTTTAATGATGGAATCAATAGAAAAAAAGAGGTACAAAGACAAATGAAAATGATTAAAAAAAATGGAATGGAATGAAATAATGGAAGTGAGAAAATGTGAATACGAATTGTATGAAATGGCAAATAAATAATAAGTACATAAAAAATGGATGTATAGTACAATGCTACATCTGGTGTTTGTGTAGTGTATATAAATGTGTGGTGTGAATGTGTGGTGCTTTTGTGTTGTGTGATGTTGGATGTGACCCTTAAATCCACACCAGAGCCCAGAAATAAAGCAGTGATGTTGACCTCCAGCACTGGCTCAGCATCAACCAGCGACCACAACCAGTACTACAGACCCGATTACCGTTTGTGCTGGTGTGTTGGACCAGTGTCATGCAGCAGGCCTCCACCAGTCCACCCTCTTCACGGTCATAAGCACAACCAGTGTGGGAATTATACAATGACAGCTGGGGAGGGGTTTCAACATCTTCTCCAGGGTGTAAAGGGAACCCAGTGCAATGCATGTGCATGCTTCAGTTAACTTACTTGTTCATCTAAATGTCTGCAGTCTGTCTATGATGATAAAAGAAATTTTACACTATTTTACAGTTCATTTGTCACATAATGTTCCACGCAAACAACTTTTGCAGTCAGCAAGAAAGTATCGTAGATCCAAACTGTCAGCAAATCAGAAACACACACTCACACACACACACTGCTCAAATGCAGATCTACACAATGCTGAACCAGAACCAAACTATTAACATGCAAAAGAGTTGTTGTTGATATTCTTTAAGTGGCTTCGTTGAAAACAATAGGCTGCGGTGGTCATGCATTTTATAAGTTTCTAAAATTAGTATTTACCTGAATATCTGATATGGTGGCAATACATCTTTGTAGACTCTCTTCCGCTCACCTTGTTACTACTTGGTCCTGACTGTTCACTCTCATCCTGTCCTCCTGTCTCCTTTATATAACAGCACATATAAAATTCACCATTATTCATGCTATAATGCTCAGTATTAACAACAACAGAACAGGCTGCATTATTAAGTCCTGAAATTCAACTAACTTGTTTTTTTGGCACCAAAATAGTGTCTCATGTCTCCTCCTTTCCTCTTGCTAATGTTGGCTCTGTAAATGAAATCTAATCTGAGTTCAATGAAGTAGTCATACACTTGAACTTTTACAACTTCTCCTATTAATCAGCTTTCAGTACACATGGATTTTAATTGTTCAACAACCCAAATAAATTAATTGCATACCTGAGTGAAAACTACCACAAGGGGTTATCTATTTTAAAAGGGAATGTCAAAAAGGCAAAAGTCTATCTTAAAAACACCACTCAAAAGCCTATTAGAATGAAACAGTATTGTATAATAGTTATTTAGTATTATCTAGTGTACTATGCTAATACACAGATAAATACACAAATAGCGCTACAAACATGCAAACATCCGTATTATATTTCTCCTGTCAATTCAAATTAATGTTGTTTCCAAAAGGGGGCAACTGTCAAACCTGGCAACGCAGCATGCTATAGGTATTGTTTACAACTTGACTGCAGTGCACGTCTGCAGGTTACAACAGCTCTGCTGGCCAGGGTGACATGCACAGGGCACAAAGCTAACATTTAATAACATGTAAGCGAGCATTCACATGATGACATTTTACATTTAAACAGAAGTCATAGACACACGTTAGCATTTGAAGTCAACTGACACAATACAGTTCTGAAACTCTGAAAGTGAAAAACTTAAGTATAATGAACTAGTGAGATAGCTACTTATGTTCATCTACACCTACTGTGCACGTGCCAATGACATGGTACAGTCCACTTCAGGGGTGGCATCTTCCTGGCATGAATATATCCTGTGTATTGTAATATTTATAATTACGGATGAGAAAGAAAAATGTTTCAACCTCTTTCAGGGGGATGAATTCGTCATGGGGGGATCAAACCCCTCCCTATGAGGACGACCAAGGTGACAAGCCCACCACACACATGAGTTAACAGAAAGTGGACCGGCCCAGAATCTCGCGAGGTCACCTGTCAGCACAAGTAGAGCACACCAGTAGCAGCGGGGGTGTTGACATGGAGGAGCGCTGCACCCCGCCCACCACATAGTTCCCACCACTGAGCCAGAACTTTCAAACCTATCATGAGACCTACTTTGAAAAAACTTGTTTACTCATACTTTGGTATCGTGAAGTGACTTAAAAGAGGCATGGCGGGAACCCAAACTGGAGAGATGGGAAGAGGGCAGTGGTCAGGTCCTTGAATGGGACGGGATGGGGGGGTGCACAACCCCCAGCAGCTCAGTTATTTTCTGTAGCTTTTTCCTGTGAATAAACATATATAGGTGTTCATGTGTGGTCTAACAAAAGGACAACATGTGGTTGTAGTAGATTATTTCACTCCTTTAGAGTTATAGAATATCTTCATTTCTTCTAGCTTTCCTTCTTTTATTCTCTCCACAGAAAGCTAATGGACTCTAATACCATTCTTTGAATTCTTGGTGCGTGGAGCCGTTGTTTCCGTACTTCACGGATATGAATGGTGTGGCCCAGGCAGTCTGGAATTCCTGGCTGCAAGATCAGAGGCCTTGATTTATCAGAATGTACTCTCTGCAAGGCGTGTGCACAGGCAGAGAAACTGGGATACAAACATGTGATCATGCACAAGTGTGAACCAGAGGCTCGGTCACTCACTCCGGAAGTGTCACAGTCAGTGTTACTATTGTACTCAGTATCCGCTTGGCATGTAGGAACCTTTGTCAAGCAGTGACAGCACTGATGTGCACTTTGTACTGGACACTCATGGGAGCAGTTTTGAATTAGAAATTAGGAATTCTTTTTGAGGCTATTATGCGTTGTCACTGGGCCTGTTATAAGTTTAAATAAATCTTGACCTTTCACAGCTGCTCTTCACATCTTATTAGGAAGCCTCCTTTTTAACAACAATGTCACTGCCTCTGGTGACCCAGTGTAATAAAAGTATGAAGCAAGAACAGTAGAGAATTAATATTTTACTGACAAGAAGAAAAAAAGTGTGACAGGGGAAAAAAATAAAATAAAATGCAGTTTCGCTTTTCTATGGCTCTCTTGCCTGGAAGCAACCCAATCAAGTCTCTAAAAGAGTGATCTGTGTAGATACAAAACATTCAAGAAAAAGGGCTGAGGAACAGGTGAAAATGTAATGTTAGCGTATCCTCAGTATGCTAAAACCATAGCATGGTTACATGGTAAAAGAAAAGTCTTAACGCTGTTCTGCTGGCATTATTTCCAAAGTTAGGCAGCTTATAAATGTCCAGGTTGTGTACCAAACATTTTTTCACTGTAGGTGAGCTTCTGGAGACTTTAATTGCGTAATTGTCCAGCTGTGTAGGCACTGACACCAGATACAAGACTGCATTTCCTTGAACTGTGGCAGGAAAGTGGGAGCCTGATAGATCAGACTAACATCTGGATGGACGTAGGGTCTGAGAACGAGTCACAGGGCGCTTTTCAAACTGCCTCTGCACACCGCTGGTTAGGGTTAGGGTTAGCCTAACCATGTAGGGTTAATCAGTATGGTTAATGATGGTAAAGGTTTATTATAAGTCCGACCGTAGTTCTTCCTAAACTTCACTTAGTTGTTTAATCTATTAAATCTAAGCAGCAAATTTAAACTTAAAGGGAACATTTTCTGTAAGTTTAATAGCAATTGTCCATTGCAATTTTGAAATGTAGTTATGGGGCTTGATTAAAAAAAATAATTTATTGTTGGAGGTCATGTGCTTTTATTCCTCCACCAAAGCTTCAAAATCTAAATGTTTTTTTGTTTTTTTCCACGTGTAACTGACCGTTGTGAGTTTAGTGTAGGACTTGGTTCCTACCTAAGCAACAAACAGCAAGTATAACCAGGGAGCACTTGACAGGCCATATTTACTTCTATTAAAGGACAAACACATACTGTATGCGCAGTGTAATGACATGTGATTTTAGCTGATTATTATTCGAGATTAGTTCTGGCAGACACACTAAATGAGCGATAAATGTTTCCAGAATGTTACTTCCCCTTAAAAATGTGTTTAAAAGTGCAATTAGGAGGCAAAAAAAAAAAAAAAGTATCATGTTTTCTGCCAAGATTGCCCAACTAATCATGACCAAACAGAATAAAGAGTAGTTATATTATAAGGAGCTCATTAAAGTGAGCCTTGACAGGCAGAGGTGCATAAACATGTTTCAGAGTTACCGATTTGAGCTCTAGCTCTTCAGTTTTAATGTTAGGGAATTATCGGCGCAGCCAAAGAATGCACAGGTCCCGATTAAGCACATGACCTGGATAAGAAGAGGCCTCTCCGGAGTCAAAACCAATAAATTATAAAGAAGAATTCTGGGTTATCCTGATGATTTCCTGCAGTGGGCATGTCCATTTTTAGAAAGCTTTTCCTCCGTGGGGAATCTCAAATGTCTTTCATTCAGGCCTGACAGCCATGAACATGGGTCTCTTAGGAAAATGTAATTAACACTTTTATGATGCAGGAGGCAAGATTAATCATTGGGTTTCCATACGAGAAGGCTTCCATTCATGTAGCCCATGAGGTAAACGCTGAAGGAAAGTTCTGGCTGGATATTTTGGGAATGAACAAGCTCCTAACTTTTTAGGAACTGACGTTAGAAAATGATGAGGGTGGCAGCGGAGCGATTTTTCAAGCTGCTATTTTGAAAAGCAGCTGCGTTTTTGGTTTGAGTGGTGTTTGACAGTTGGATAAATACGCTCGGCGACAGCTTCATCATCACGAACTCACAAACACACGCCAAGCTGCAAAACTGGTTGTAATGTTGGTGCCCAGAGCATAATTCTGAACATCACTGATCATATGAGATATATTTATATATAGGTATATTCCTTGGTATAGATGCACAAGAGACTGTAAAATGGGCCACATCTATAGCTCTACTGGGCTAAAATGTATTCTTTGTAATCAGCTTTCAGTGACAGGCAACAGACTTCTAAGCCTACTTCAGGGAATCTGGTAACAATTATTTTTTTTTATCTCCAGTGTTGTTAGACTGTTGAATGCTCTTATTACTCTTGGTGAGGTTGTGCAGGCCCTATATGAGTCTAACTAATTCTCTCCCTGGATATACAGTGGTGTGCATGTGATGTACTTTTATTTTTTAGATGACTCTGTTACTTCTCTGAACATTTATGTTTTTACATAAAGCATGTCTATTGACTGACTCAGTTATTGCCAGTTCCTCGTACATCCTCTTGACTATGACTACTGTGTATTCCAAAGCCGTGCAACTGGGAGTGGGAAAGCACTGATACTGAGCCACAGGTGCAAAAGGCAGTAAAATGGGGTTAAAGAGATGTTGTGGAGAGAAATAAGTCATATCGGATGATGTCTGCAGCTCAAAAGGGGGATTTATTTAGACACATACAGCCATTCTCAAGAGAATCCTTAAAATCTCAACCTATTATGTTATTTTGTCCATTTTATGACAAGGTATTTATTCCAGTGACATGTGTTTGGAAGTTATCTTCACTTCCTGGCTTTGTATGTGTGTAGTGATGCACTTCTTTATGTTAGTCTGTGTGGGCATGGTGATACACATCTTTATGATGTCTTATATGTGAAGCATTATCTCCTTCTATAGTTCACATAACTTTATTCTGTCTGTGCAATTAGTCACACATCTTCATTAGCTGACAGTTCAGTTTTAATAGCTACATAAACTTGTAGATATCTACTGGGAAGAAACTCTTGAGTTAGGTCTTAGTCATGCACTAATAATACAAAAGCATTTCTGAACACATTTTTAACTATAACCACTGACAAGCTACACACATGCTTAAGCACAACTTCAGGAGAGGCTCAGACAAAGTGTCTCTCAGAAATCAAATCATCAGACAATCATGTAGGCAAGCACACACCCACAACCGCACACAACTCATTCTTTGCTCCAGAAAGCATTCTCATTATCCTAAAGCAAATGGGTATCCCTGCTCCAAAAAAAAGGACCAAATGGGATTCTGTAAAGCGTAATCGACAGATATTTTATGGGCTGCTATTGGATCCACATGCCTGAGGTAATTTAGGAAAGAATACACTTCTGCATGTGTATCCCTATGACTTCTTTGATTGTTACAATTACTTGTGCATGGCTCTTGTTAAAGCTCCTGATGGTTTATAGTTTACGGCTGAGTACACAGGTTCAAATATTTTTTCTCCTCATTTATGGGGGAACATTTAAGGCCGCCTCTGAGGCCTCGCCACAGATGGTTCAATGAGCTGTATGCTGAGGACCCCACACTGGAACATTTGTGCCCTTGGTCTTCTTATTTTATTTTTTTTTCTTCCCCTTCCTCTTGTGCTCCTTCTCTGCATTTTGTCATTTCTCCTGCCAACCAGCCCAGCTCAGCTCCCTGAGAGTTATAAAACAAGTGTTTAAACAAAAAACACTGGCATGCTTTTGCACTTCTTCAAAGCGGACTGTTCTGGATTTGGAGATAGTACAGAGCCTCAGTTCATGTCTGGTTGGATATTCTCAAACATGTTTTCAATGGACAAACACGGAGGCAAGAGATATTTGTGTGTCAAATCAAAAGATTTAAACAAAACAAAACATGAAAAAGTAGACAAGATAACACAAAATTGCCACCACTTTATACCTGCGATGGGCTCGACGGTGAGAGTTCCCAGAGCTCTCATGAGTACTGCAGTTCCCAGGAGGTTGCATGCTCCATCCTCTCTAATGAGAGAACCTTCCAAACTAGACATTGTGGGCTCTGGCTCCAGACTCCAGCCCATGCTGTACTCACCGCAAAGAAACAAGCCAAGTTATTCACTGATTCCTTTCTGACAACTCTGGCCAAAATGTCTCCAATCCCATCCTCCTACTGCCACCCTCTTGAGTTTCTCTCTACCACTTACCCTCATCCTTCTGCTTTCAGCTCTTTTTCTTTATACTTTTTTTTTTCATTTCCTGCTCTTAAATGTGGTCAGAGTTGCGATTATGACTCAGAAAATACATACTCTTCTATTAACAGGGGTATGGAAAACACTAAAGTAGGGGAAGAAATCCTTCTTGGGCAACGTTCAGGCGAACCAAATCACACATTCATGCTCATAACGAAGTGCTGCTGTGCTTGGCATGTTCAGCGAGTATTAGTGTTTACAGAGCGTGCGATATCTCATGCTGACAAGAGAGAGGAAATAGCATTGGGAAAAACGGTGGCCAGTTTTGGGGGAGGAGGTCCATCTGTGCAAACAGCGCCTCGTTAAGGGAGTTATTAATTTCTCCGGGTCATCAACCAAACTTTTGGTTTGGAGTATGTGTCTGTGTGGGTGGTGGGGTCCTTTTAAACAAAGAGAAGAAAGAGACAAAGAGAATACCAAAAAGAAAAAGGGGGGGGGGGGGGAGCTGGGGTGATGTAGTTCATGTCATGAAGCATATTCCCAAATAGGAAGCTGGAGAATATATCTGAAAAGATCAATCAGTGGCACATCAGCTTTTACAGAGAGGGGTCAGCAATGCTTTTTCTTTTTCCTTTTTTTTTACATCTCTCCATTTTGCTTTCAAGAATGTCGGCAATGCCTCCCAAGAATCCTGCCCTGTTGACTTTGGTTTGGGATAAAAGGTACAGCCTTCTCTGTTCTCGATGCTGATCCGAAAGGTGATTAGGCTGGCCTCCACATGAGCCCCTGCATAGCCCGGCACATTGACCCAGACAGATTACCCACTGTTTCTGTGTGCCGCTGTTATACCCAGGTGAGGAGGCTGATGGGAGGGGGAATAAAGGTGGCTTGTTGATGGTAGAGGAGAATCTTACGATTCAGCAAGACACTTATGATGTTCATTATAAATTTATGTTTTGTTTTGTTTTTTATCACAAATATCTCAAATTCAGTTCAGTTTCAGACTGCTTCATTAAGTTTAGTAAATAATGTAGTCTTTATAGTGGTAGTTTAAATGAACATTGTCTTTTTACTCTATATAATCAAGCATTGAACTTAAAGCCACTCTATGTAACAATACCACTTATGACCACATGGGGGCAGCGTATTACAAGAAGGTTAATGAGTCTGACACTTGACATAGCAAGGCTCTTCGAGTGAGACAAAGTGACTTTAGCCTGGTGTTATCAGTGGCTCTTTTAACAATACAGTATGTATGTGTGTGTATGTATGTACATATATGTATGTATGTATGTATAGATGGATAGAACCCGAAGGGAAATTCAAAACATGAATGATTAGAGGGGTACATTAAGATTCTTAATATATTCTCACCTTCTCATTTAGATGTTCAGGTTAAACTTTTAAACGTGTTCAAACATACCACTATTTACTTGCAGTAACAACAGCTCATAAAAAGCTGTCACTTTGATTTTTTTAATCTGCTTGTACATGTAGTTAGTCTGAGATTTCAAGTGTTTCCCCAATGAACGAGTTGTTTTAATCAAAATAAAGTAAATAAGTCTCACAAGTATTTAGATTGTTCTGTCAATTATTTTCTGCTTTTCAAACAAATTTTATTAAGAACATACATCCAATTGAAATAAGCTGATGTGTTTGGCACAAGTGCAGTGCAACTGGGGTTTTATTTCCCTCTTTGGTGCAACAGTTGCCCTCTTATTCCATCACTAGTTCAGTTCTCTTCCTCTCTGCATTGTGACACCCACCCCAACACCCCACCCAAAGTCATGAAGCTGCAGTAAAGCACAGCCCCATACATGCATGGGTGAGAGAGAATTGTGATAGGGTTACATGGGCCAACAATAATATTCAGTTTAATCTAGATATCATTACATGCAAAAGGAGCAGGAGAAATCCAAGGTTGCTTTTTTTTCAAGGTTCCAACACAAGGACTTTCCCTGTAAGAAACCCAAACCAAGAACAATGCAGAGGTGCCCACAGTGTAGTAAAACAGATTTTTAAAAAGATCTAAAATCACAGGAAAGGACAGGAAAATAAATAAAGGCCATCAAAAACAGATTTTAATGTAGCCACTATTCGTACTATGTAAACACAGATGATTTGGGGGCAGCGATCAAAGATTTGAATGGTGTGTCAAAATGAACAGTTTTACACATTTCATGTTGACAGTTTGACACACTGGTACAATAGCCTACATGTTAATTACTTGTAGTTCATAAAGTTCTGCCTGTGTTTACTGGTAAATGTTATTAGCAAATGGTAAATTCCTGAATTTAAAATGAGCTTGAGCTTTTTTGTCAATTTTAAGTGTTCATTTGCCAAATGCTGGGAGCAAGTGGAAAACCCACTTCTTCTACTTGGCACCTAACTGAAGTATTGCAAAAGAAGCAACCGTCAGCAGCATCGTTATGCTCTTCTTCTGTCCAACAAGACAAATTGGGGCCAAGTGCAACAGTGAAGAGAAGAAACTGGAGGAAGAAAGGCGGGGGCAACTGTAGGTTGCCCAGATTGACCCAGAAACAGTTTTGTTTTTTGTATTTTCTTTCTTTCTTTCTTTCTTTCTTTCTTTCTTTCTTTCTTTCTTTCTTTCTTTCTTTCTTTCTTTCTTTCTT
>JBAMYA010000003.1:5029771-5068250 GCA_037176975.1 Arrhamphus sclerolepis
TCTCTCTCTCTCTCCCTCTCTCTGTCTCTCTCACTCTGCATGCGTGTGTGTGTGTGTGTGTGTGTGTGTGTGTGAGTGTGTGAGTGTGTGTGTATATATAAATATAATCTGTACACATCAACATCTCATGAATGGCTACTGTAAGCAGTATTATTTTTATTTTTCCCAAGTATAGACCGATTGCTATTTTGGTTTGGAAGGCTCTTGCAGGTAAAGGAAGGGACACTAGGGGGCGCCACATATATCATGGTATCGGTATATATCAGGCTCTGGTCTGCCATTAAACTGAGATTCATTGACATTTGCAAAGTTCAGATGACCAAGAGTCACGTGTGCATCTTGGTATGAAGGATTTGATATAATACCGAGAAACGCATAAACTGTGTGGGTTAAAACTGCATACAGTACTGTAAATTTGTACAGGCTAAAATAAACAAGTTACTAATCAATCAATCAACCTCACTGTAGGATCCATAATCTCCACAATCTACAATAAGAACGTCCATAAAAAGAAGCTACTTGAAATTTCACTGGTGAGAACGTGGCTCGAAATATATATATATATATAAAGTATTAGAAGGCCGTGAGCGCTGTGGATGATATGTTGTCCTAACTTTCTGGAACTATCGTCATCGTGGTGAGCTGTCATCACTCACCCGGATTCTTCTTACGTCTTACTGACGCCAGACCCTCCATGCTGCATTCACGCGATCCCGGTAAACCGAAACATTATGTGAAGATATCATCTGTTGCTCTAATTTACTTTGTTTCATATTGAACTTATTGGTTGATGCAAAAACCAACGAAACCTGTACAAAGTAAAATAAGTTAAGATATCAATTTTATTTAAATATGTGGATTTTGGAATTTTCCTACTCTGTATAACGTAATCCTAAATAGGTCAAATTAATGTAAAAAAGAACATTAAAGACACACACACATAAACTACTCTTCAATTTAAGAGTATTTTTCCCCAGTTGTATTTAATTGTAAAAGCAGCTATGATGAACAAATCGTTGGAGTATGTTCGTTAATGTGCTTGATGTAACTATTTTACTTTGTGTTAGCACACTGCTATGCGCATACGCTTTGTCACAAAACACACACAAGCAAACAAATTGTATAAAAAGAAAGAAAGAAACAGGAATTATGGTGCGCAAATCTTTACTTATTATCCTTTTACTACCTCGCGTACGTTTCCTCCAGTCCCTGAACGTCTTGACGGACCGCTGAGGCTCCTCCCCGCCCACACAACCCGACCTCCGCCGAGAATTCAAGCTGCCACATTGAAGAGGAACAAAAAGGCGACCTGACAGCGGCGTCTGCTCTCCCTCCACTTTCTCCGGGGTAGTCACGGGGTTTCAATGTTCAGCCTGCTCTTTGTAAGTACATAATTAAGAAAAAAAATCTCTGCAAACTCGCTTGCTTTGTCTTTTATTACTGTATACAGCGTTATAGATATATATTTTGTATGTGCTAGAGGCCGATGTTAAAGTTGGGTTCCATGTTGTAAAGATGATTAATACAAAACAGGACAGCCGAAGTAAGTTGTCTGATAACAGCAGCTAGTTTGTAGCCTCGGTAGCCGCCAGAGAAACAGCTGCTAGGATCGTAACGATCAGTTTTTTAAATTTGAGCGAACGGACATGGATATTTGCTGGTTCTTCAGTCAGATTTGAGCTAACTTTTATCGAGTGTTGGTGGCTACTAAACGTCGCTGTGAAGGCAAAGCGCGGAGCGAAGCTAACCTGCTAATGTGGCCGCGCTAGCCTGCTTTTCTGTCTATCGGGTGTTTTGTTAACGAATCGACTTTGAGAAAAGATATTTAAGAAATTCAAAAATTAAAAACAAAACGCACAAAAAATGCGGAATATGAAGACGTTGCTGTCCGATTTCGGCGTCTCAACTCGATGTAAAGTTGGCATTAGCTGTTGTGTACGTACAGGTAGCGTTAGCATTTGTCCTGCTTCAACGTCTAGTTTAACATTAAACTAGACGTTGTTAACATTTACACATTTTCAGCTCATGTTCAGTTTAACCATTCGTGGCACATTGTTTGTGCTTTTCC
This sequence comes from Arrhamphus sclerolepis, assembly GCA_037176975.1. Taxonomy (NCBI): domain Eukaryota; kingdom Metazoa; phylum Chordata; class Actinopteri; order Beloniformes; family Hemiramphidae; genus Arrhamphus; species Arrhamphus sclerolepis. The sequence goes on from JBAMYA010000003.1 coordinate 5,031,840, forward strand.
AGTTCCTTCTGAGATGTTGTGTTGGTGTCGACAAAAAACAAAAAAATACGTCGGTAGTTGGGCTAGCGGTAACCAGATGGCGATTAAGTTAGCCTGCTGCCTTCCGCCTTTTTGTGACAAACGTTGACCCTCAGTCCGGTGGACCAGGACTTCTCTTGGACCACCCTCAGTTCAGTGGAACAGGACTTGTCCTGGACCACCCTCAGCCTCTAGTGAGGCCAACACTTGAACCAGAACACGAATGGAGCAGCAGCAGCAACAACCCTTTTGTATATTCCGTGTCTTTGTGGTCCTCAAACGGCTCGGTTTGTGTTGTCTCTCTTGTCGATCGTTGGAACGTTTAATGTCAGTGTATCTGGCTTATTTGAATGCATCCTTGACTAGTTTCCTAGAACGGAAAGCACCCAACATGTAGCCATGTGGGCTGAAGTGAAATGAGGAAATGCAGTTGGGGAGGAAGTTGACTTGAGCAGCTGTGACACTGAAGGCCGCGGCACATTCCCATGCCTCTCAGTTTTCAATTGTTGACCTTCCAATCATTTCAGTTTCCTCGCTGGTGGTTATTTCTAATGGGTGGCTGCAGCAGGAGAATGCATTTGTTCATGTCTGCTATCATAGGCGGATGAGTCGGTGACTGAGTGGTGTAACAGGTAAGCTAATTATGCATTCCGCTTATGAGTCACAGCAAGGTGACCCATTTTCCCCAAGAGAGAAGGCTAGAAGATAAGCTATATTGTAGGAGATGTGAAAACAAGCTTTGAGCTCACTTACCTGTCAAACTAGTTTTGAAGAAACAATTGTTGTTTGTGTTTAAGTAACAAATCCGGAGGTCGGCTTCACACTTTGCATCATGACACATTCAGTTATGTTGTATTCACACTTGACTGTGTATGTAGGTCATTCACATTGGTGACCTGCTTCATTTCATAGTGCAAGTTGATTGCATGATTTGCTGTTCTAGAAATGGCATCAAGAGGAGAAAAAAAAAACATTCCTTTTACAACCCACCCTGTAGCTAGAGGCAGTCATTCATGAGATGCCACTGTCAACAAGAAGACACAAACGCATTGCGAGTATCACCAGCATCATTCTCCGGAGTTTTGGGAATTTGTCAGTTACAAGTACGTAAAGTCTTGACTTATGTCCTTTGAAGTGTGTTCTTCCAAGTTGCACTTGCGGAGTATAAACTTCTGAGGATGCAGTATGACCTTTCTGCAGTTGGAAAAGTTGGGTACACGATAGCGTCACAGCTCAGCCAGCAGACTAATTAGTATGAAATAAACTCCCTGAAGTTTAATGCAACTCAAAATCCAACTCAATCCTTCTATATTTCAGTCGTGTCATAAAGATGTGCATAGGTGAAAAAGGAAAACTCGGGAGACATCAGTTGAAATATGTATGTATGTGTATATATATATACACACACACACACACACACAAAATGGGTTCCATTTTAGATAAATTAACCATTAACGTGAAGTTACAAGAACTGTACTCTAACATGAAAACATCATAAAACATCATTCTGTGACAAAATTAGTCTTTTTGCTCCTTTTACTATATTCTGGAATACTTTGTCTCAAGTCTGCATAAGTCTCCATATCCTTGATAAAATGGGTGACACAAAAGCACATCTGGAGATTTTGATCATGCTTGTCTAGACACAGGAATAGAATTGGAACGGTACCTCCACTGAGATTGATGTTTTACAAGTGCACATATTGAGAATGGATTCGGTGATGTCAACTGTTGGGGAATTGTTAATTTTTCACACTTCATCTAGAGTTGGTTAATGAAATCACATAAATGGACGGGACTAACTCAAAGCATGTAGCTTATTTGTGTAGTGAGCAGGAAGAGATTTGATTGGTTCTTTTTTGGTGTAACAAAGGAGCACTTAAAGCATTAGCCCTGGAGTGTTGCTGCAGCACTGCTGTGTGAGTCCACCATAAGAGAATTATTACTCGTAGGTTCTGCCTCTGCTAACCCTCTGGTTGATTCTGTTAAGTAAGGTGTGTTTCCACTAGCAGAGGTTCAGGGTAGTTTTTCGGCCACCAGATCGTTGACGTGTCTCCATTACCAGAAATGGTCCTGCATAAAAAGGCTTTCAGGATCCTTCCTGGGGTGAAAAATGTTTTTGTTGTTGGATAGGTGCTTCGAGCGTCCAAGAGGAGCTAACCGGATGGGTGGTGGTATTTACTCGCTTAGTGAGTACGCTGCAGGCACGATATGTCATTCTGCTACCTTACGTCAGATTCATCGAGTTGTCTTTTCTCATTGAGTGCCACCATTGTGCATTATACAAATGACAAACACTACAATCATCTTATCTCCTCTAAAATCTTTCTGCTTTCTAGTTTGATTTTCTGCTTTTGTTTTCGTCAGCATCTTTTTTTTTTTTTTTGCGGTTGACAGAGTGTGAAAGTGTACGCTATCGCCACTATGTGGTTTGGAATGATAGCAAACGGCCCTGTTACCATAGGTGGAGACATGACGGCTGAAAGGACTAAGAAGGGAGTCAACATGTTATAAGTTCCGGTTTGGTAGAAACTTACTATAGGTGCCCTTCTGTTGCAGGTGCTCTGGGATTAATTGCCCCCTTTACCAGGAAAAGCACCACCAAAAAAAGACAAACAAACAAACAAAAAAAGAACCTTTGAGGAACATTTTATGGGTTGAAATGCATACCTGTGGTAACATAGCTACTCAGGGCATGCTGTGGCAGATAATGACATCATTCAGCCGTCTAACAGAAACGCAACGATCATCTTTAGCTCCTTCAGTGTTTATCTTGTCCTTTTATTTTTCTTATTTTCTGTCTTTGACAATTCTTCTTGTTTTTATTTAGTTGACAAACAGCAAAAAGGGGTACCGTACCACCACCATGTGGTTTGGAATGGTAGTTTATATGCGTCCAGCTCTTTTATTGTAAGTGGAGACACGATGGCTGAAAGGACTCTAGAGGATGTTGGCCCTTTCAAAATTCCAGTCTCCTAGATTTACCCTGAAACCCCTGCAAGTGGAAACAAACCTGTAGACTTCATATGTGGCCAAATAAAGTTTCTGAGAAAACCACAGACACTTTTCAGCTCCACTTTTATTTTCCATATTGTGTGTTTTATTTGAAATAAGTGTTTTTTTTTACAGCTTCTTATTTTACTTGGGTACAAAGTTGAATTGTTATTATCTGTTAGGAAGACTTTGGTCTGTTTAATGATTGCATTATAATAGTTGATCTAAATCTAGCTGAATGTGTTCTGCTTTACAGTAATGAAAGGGTTGTCTACTGGTAGTGTAAAAATATACTGTCACAAGAGGGGAAGTTCTTAGTCTTGGTTACTGTAACTGCGAAAGGTGAACCCAATGTACTGTAACACGATGCCAACTTATCAAGGAGTTGTTACTGGGGGAGAAGAACACTTGTGTTGTTGCCTGCTGGCATTAAGCCCACGTATCCACGGGGTTCCTGAGAGTGTGGAAAGGTAAACTTGAACGGCCTGCTCCGCTGTGACTGGCTTAACAGTTTTTGCCAATTTAAAATCAAGTTATCCTCTTTGGAGCCTGGCTGTGATGAGAGTGGAGCATCAGCTTTTGTTTTTTTTGTATGGATGAATTTACTAAAAACTAGTTCCATGAGAATTTTGTTGTCAAAATTGGGCCAAAATAGAGAACTATGAGAAGATGTAGGGTTTTTTTCCCCTCTTTTCAACTCTCTTGAAAATGTTAAGTAAATAGGCATATATAATTATAGCGCAGTAGTGATGACTCTCCTATGTTTGTGTGTGTGTGTGTGTGTGTGTGTGTGCACATATCTTGTGTGTTTTGTGTGCAGTGTTTTCGTTAATGAATCATGCCCTGGATGGCATGGTGTTCGTTTACAGTTGTTGCCACAGTGTTCAGCGTTTGGATTAATCAGAGACACAGGCTGTGTGGCACCAGCAGTGTCTCACAGACTGACACTTCTTGCTGCACGTTGCTGCACGGCTGCCTTCTGAAACTATAGCAACAGGTAGGAGTAGGATTTTAGCTATATTTGTGTTTTCCAGTTTCATTGTCTTGCTGATGGAACAATGTTGGCAGAGGAACACAGTCCTCTGCCAAATTATGCACCCATAAGGGGTTCAGTTTATCAGACCGATATTCGTCATGTGTCGCAGCTCGTCTTCTCCGATTCAGGTTTTCTTGAGTTGAAACAGCTGCAGTCTAGAAAGTGCTGGGTTATCACGATTAAATAACTTTGCTGTGTTTTTTCCGTTGCCTAAGCAACAATTTGTTCTGCAGTGCTCTTTTTCCCTTTATCAAGCAGCTTAGACTTGAAATGAGTGTCCACTTTTCTCAACATGACACTTTGTGGCCAATATGTAAAAATAAAATATGTATTTCCTAATCAGAGATCTCAGTTTACTGCATATTTCAGGTAAGAAACTTTGCATCATGGGTATAAAATGCTTGGATCGTTTACCTTGGCCTTTAGTATTGCAGATCTAATGCTCCTTCATTTTTGCTTTGTGAGTCTTTAGAGAGCAACATTGCTCTGCTTTGATCCTTTCACAAGAGATCATCAGAATTCCCTGCAGAAGCGCTTGTTGCTACCACGGAGATAATTGTTGATATGGCAACAGACATCTGCTGATGCTACTGTCAGAAGGCAAAGTTTGTTTCCAAATGTCAGAGGAATTGATGCTGTAGTGAGACTCTGGCAAAAATGTGAGTGGACATTCTCCTGTCTGTTGCTGAGCACTTGTGTCCAGTAGTGTAGTAGTTTTATTTTGGATTGTCAAAGAAGTTTAAACTCTTTACACATTTATATCACAATGTCTCTCTTTTCATTTTATATATACATACTCCATTGTCTGAACATACAGGAGAAATTTTCTTTGAACAGTAAATTAGCTAATGGTAGTTAATGATTTGCACAAATGCTTGCAAGCATGATTGGATTTTGTGTAGATGGATGTATACAGCAGTGTTTTTCAAACTACTGTGTGGTTATAAGTCATTGTGTTACATTTGCCTCTTTAATGTATGTATGTTTGGAGGAAAAGGATCTTTTAGACACCAAATAAGGGAACTGATTTAAAATGTAAATAGGCGCTATATAAATAAATTGAATTGAATTGAATTTGATTATGAAACAAGATAATGACATGGGACATTCAGCAAGTGTTTGTTTTTGTCTGCATCATACACATCATGCTTGCTGGGTGCACAGTCCACACTAAAACAAATTCACATTCCTCCTGCTTGTCACTCAAACCTCAGTGCTAGCTGTTCTTTGTAGTTTAAGTGACTGATAAAAGTTAGTAATCTGTCATTGTATCCTTTAAGAAAACTGTACCGGTGAACTTTGCTGGTCAACAACTTGCTGCACTAACGGCAACGACTAGTTGGCAGTTGTAGATGATGAAATAAGTGACATTTAGTCTTTTTGCCGTATTAATATGGTTCATTTCATTTTACCACATGGGACCCTACACCATCTTTATTCTGGGAACAATCTATTGGTATTAAAAGTAACTGCATGACAAAGTTGTTGCCACCCCAGAAACAAAAGTACACAATGGAATGGGAACAATTTGTGTCTCTATCTGCATCAACTCTCATTTGTCACACTGTTTGACAAGACAGAGCCTCCGTAAAGTAAAGTTACTGAAAGGTTAGTGTGGTATATTTAGATAGGTTTGGTTTGGAAGGATTTTGTATTTAAAGGGGTAGCATTTGTTTCTTCCTTCGTTCCTCCTTTTTTTTTTTTTTTTAATTTAAAATAAACTAATCATTCTCTTGGGATTTTTTTAGCCTAAACTTGCAGTGTCTCTTACTGCGACATGGTGCAACACCAGCAGGAATTGGTTGACTTGAACAGTGAGTGAGAATATCGCTGGTGTTGCAGTGTTTCTGTACTTTCTGCCCACATACTGCTCTGGTTTGTTGTCAGAAGAGTATTACATACTGTAAACGAGTGTGGGAATTCCCACATCATATTTGTGGGATTGGTGAAGACAATGCTCAGTTCAGCAGCAATTTTCAGGGATCAAGGATGTGTAAATTTGTAAACGTTCTGCACATCACATATATATGTGTATAGTTTTTGAACTGTTGTATGTGATGCTGTCTATGTAACACAAGCCTCATCCATGGGTGGACTTGGAAACCATGGACTGACATCAACACTAGTTAAAACAAAAAATGCATTTTTAATAGCTGCATAAGTGTCTGGAACTGCAGACATTTAGTTGTGCCCTTGTTTTGAGATTGACGACCAATTTTTACAGAACGCCGTACCGCTGCAACTTTACAGTATGATTCTTTTGTGTCCATGCTTCATGTGGGCCAACAGAAAATGATAAATGCCAAGACTTAACAGTTTATCAAACAACATACAAGAAAAGCTCATATGTAGTTGTGGGCTTCAAGTTAAAAAAAAAAAAAAAAAAGGGATAGTCCCCTTTGATATCATATTTTTGCAGACATTTGCATTATGATCTAAGTCAAAGTCTACATTAGTGTCTCTGTATTTTTAGTTCACTTACTGACATGCAGGTAGTGGCGTGCCTCACTGCTGTGATATTTTGTAATACATGTCGTGTAGGAGCTGGTTCAGGTTTGTGAAATGAGATTGGATAATCAAGAGCTCCAGGGGCCAAATATAGGTGCCTGACCCACATTTCTGATCAGAGCTACAGTTTAGCAGTATTTTTATCAGTTCAGGAAAAATTGCAATGATATGTGCTTGTAGCAAAATTCGTTTTTCCAGTCATTAATGTCTACCAAAACATGTTTTACATATTGTTAAAGATAAACATGATTAATGAACTTCCTCATAAAACTGTTGGACAGCTGACAGTGTAGCCAGTGTATTAGACAGTAACTAAAATAGGGACCTACATGGGGGGAACCCTGCTCCAAAAAAATACTTTATAGGAGTCCATAAAGGTGGACATAAGTATAAGTGCACATTGTAACAACTGATGGGTTATAGTTAACAAGCAGTGTGTGCTTCATGTCCAATTCCACACAATTCATCATTTTTAAATTTAGTGAATAGTTAAATGCTATAGGGACAGCATGGGAGAAGAAGTGCTCCGACATTTTGAAAGATTTTAATGGATGAAAATTCCATCGAGTATGTGATTACACACAGTGTGCTAGCGCAACAAAATAATTTAAGTGACTGAAGAGCCATTGGTAAGACCAGCGCCTTTGGCTAAGCCCGCTCACCCTCACACACAGTTCATGTTCCTTTTTGTTTCGCCTCAGTCACGGATGAATGTTACACTATTCAACCTCTGTGTGTTTCACACAGAATAACAACACAGAATAACCGATCATATTTGGCAGAAACACGTCTGGCTTCTTTGTCAGAGAATCAGTTTTCATTTGTGCTATAAATCTATATTTTTTACTGAACTTATAGTCAAACTTGTTATGTCTAACTTTTAGACTTCTGTGTAGTTCTTCAGATGCAGGAGTTCAGTGTTGTTACATGAAATTTAAAGTGCTGCATGTTCAGTAAGGACAGAAGCTTATGTTCTCCTGTTTTTTGTTTAGTTTTGTTTTTTTATCCTCCTCTTTTCATTCCAGTTTCTTAAGGTGCTGAGCCTGTTTTCTGTCAGTCCACTGCAGACACAGACCAGTCTTTGTCTCTTCCCCACCCTTCTTTGAAGCATTATCATAGGGCTTTGATCATCATACAGTTTATCTGTGTTCACTCAGAGGCTGCAAAGTAAGGTGATAAGTCTTAACCATGTGCTGTTGCATGTGTAGTTGTTGTCTTACTGTTAATAAGAAATGAAGTGGGCTTTACATGTCCCCTTGCTTCCACTCTGCAGCATACTTTACATCGACATACAGTGCCAGAAAAACAAGCACTTAACAGGAAGATTAGCGTCTGTCCCCTGGGAGTACATAGTCTTGACCTGTTGTGCTGAATAGGGGATACAGTGAACATGCTCATTTATCATAACATCAACACTGCTGGGCAATTAAAAATAAAGCTGACAGTTGGCTTTATATAGGCTACTCTGACTTTTTATGTTGTCAGACGAACAATTTATGTTTAACTCAATTTGCGTAGAAATCTGATTAATACACGCTTCACAACTGATTGGCTCACAAAAGTCGATGGCATCACAGTTGGTCTTTGATATGCGGTCGGCTTCCTTCTGCTCCTTTCGTGAGGTTGCTGAATGTTTCACTGGGTGCTAAATTGCAAAAAGCTTCTGAAAAGGCGTAACATTTTGGTACACTGGAAGTAGAAAACGGTCGTGAGGGTCAGCAGTTACAGGGGATAACAGAATCAGCAGACTTTTGATTGACTTGTAGTTATTTTTGACTTTTTGGTAATTGTTTTTGTTAATATGCTCTGGTATACTCTGCACTGGTAATTAAATGACAACTCAAAAATGCAAGAGCATCCCCAAACAAAAAGAAAAACAAACAAACAAAACCTTAGAGTGAAATAGAATTGAAACAAACCATCTGTCCGTCATCTGTACAAGCTTCTTCCTATTCAGGGTGTTTTGGAACCTTTCTCAGCTGCCTGAGGGTGAAAGACAGGCACACCCTGGACAGGTTGTGAGGTGTATCATTTTTGCTACACCAGTTTCTGAGATCTCTGCACCACCCACGTTATCTAAAGATTCCTGGAAAACTTTTTGCATTATACTTAGCATCTAGCTAAAAATGTAGCAACACAAGTCTGTCTCATCTGGTCCTAACAGGACCAGATTCGTTCCCTAGTGTTGTCAGGTCTGTCACGTATGGCTGGGTATCAAAATCTATACCTCTGATATTGATCAAATTGCTTCAGTACCACCCAGTATTGAAAAACTCAACCATTTAATACCTTGTACCAATGCCACCTCCCCTCTGTTTACCATGAAATTAGCAATTTTACATTTTGCAAGATTTGTGATCTTTTTTTTTTTCTTTTTTTTTTTTTTAATGACATAACTAATTTTGTCAAAACTTCACAATTTTGTGAAACTCTTCTTTATGACAAAATGTGACGATAGGACACAGTTACTTGGATAAAATTGTAATTTTATACGAAGAAGTCACAATGTTGCAAAATGTGAAATTTTATTACAAAAGTTTGCTTTTTAACAATGAACAGTTAAAATATTTGAAATTTTTAAGCAAATATACAGTAAACTGCATTTATATGAAATTCAGTTTGAAGACGGTCACAATTTTACGTCAAAAAGTTGCAATTACCAAATTTGATACCGTATTTTCCAGACTACATGTAACACCGGAGTATTAGTCGCATCAGTCAAAACATATGTTGTGAGCGGGGGAAAAAAAACATATATAAGTCGCATCAGTCTATACGTGTTTTTGAAACACTGTGACAGTCTTTTAAAATTTGCAACTTTATGACAAACTCTTGCCATCTTACATATTTTTTTTATTTTTCTTAAATAAAAATCTTGGAATCACTAATTAATGTAATAATAATTTGTAATTGTAACTAATAATAGCTATTTATTAGGTTTTATACTGTATCAAAGTTATTCAGGTTGACAAGGTAGTTGGTAGTTGACAATAGTTTTTGTGTGGTGGTGTTTTTGTTTTTTTTTTCCTCCCCCTCCCTTTTCCTCCCTGCTCTCGGTTGTCTTTCCCCTGAAGTAAGGATTGTGTTCACAGAAACGTTTTTCAAAGTACTACTTCACAGATCTTGCTTTCGTAGGAACCTGGTAGTGAGTAAACCTCATCTAACAAAACAAACTTGCACAGAATCTGCTGTCATGATGTATCACTTTTTCGCTCAGGCCTGTCGTTGGCAAACAGCAGTAGCACAACAATTTTGGATCTCTGGAATTGAATTTTTGTGTGTAAGCCTCAAACTGAATGGTGGCTTACCTGGTGTTTCTGGAGATTTAAGTTTCTTGGTTGTTGTACTAAAACTGGCAAAGCTCAACAAAGAAGTGGAAGCCTGACCAGAGCTGGTTATTATAGCTTCTTGTTTGCTTTCTTGCTTGCCTGTCTGACTTTTTAATGCATTAAAGTATGATGGATGGCAGGGTAGGGTTGTTGGTACATTGCCTTTATATTGTTTGCTGAATAGTGTAGCGACAAACTGTCCTCTTGCTTTGTTGTTCCCTATCAGTTTACAAGGTCAAATTAGACCTTTGTTGGAACAGAAATAGTGATCAAATGACTCATTGGAGAACGAGTCTGTCTTGAGAAGGTTTGCATATTAAATCTCTTGTGGCACTTGAATCTTGTTCAAGTTCGTTAAAGGTGCTGTCTGAGGCAGACTGAAGGCGTCTACCTCACCTACTTACACCTAAGTGTCAAGGCCTCCACACGTGTCCTTGAAATATCTCCAGTCATTTCAAGTGTGGAAAACACCCTATAAATATAGGAGTAAGAGCGAATTATAGTTGTTTTAAAGTCCACTACTTAGTTTTTCCATTGAAGTCCCCTAACACACCATTTAGTTTTACTTTTCAAAACACTGGCTAGTAACTCATTAGTAGTGTTTGAGCTCAACACAATAAGGTTGAGTTTCAAATTGAGGTGAGATCCACCCCCGCAGTTTATCACTGGTATTAACGTCACTGGAACGACCAGCTGGACCGTTTAAGCAGGTGTGATCCTACTTTATCTCGCTATAGTCTTTTCACTCCCCCCAATCTTCATTTGCTTAATTTTGCTAACCCATTGTTATGTCCTCTTTAGTATTTCTTTTGATATCACAACCTTCTGGCTTTCTTCCTTGCACTATTCCTGTTGCTGTAGTCCTTGTCACTTTTTAGTATACCTCTTATCTTTTATTTGGTTTGCTTTATTTGGTACAAAGGCCACAGGAATGAGTCCATGCCTCTCTGGCACTTGCTCCAAATTCATGGTTTCTGTAAGTTTTCGCTGCTCTGACTCCTCGGTTAATTTCCTGAGTTTGGCTCCACAATAAGTAATATTAAAATGAGCAGAGAGGAGATTATAATACTTTGCTGCCAATCTTGTATTTACACACATTCATGAAAGATTGTAGCTCACACAAAGTGTCTGAAAAGTCGGCATTTGTCTCCTGCTGTTGCACTGCCCTCATTCTTCTGGCCAGTCTTCCGGTCTCTCTGTCCCTCACTGTCCATCCTGCCAGAGATGACAGGCGGTCCCCTTGCCACTTGACATGAATCTCACACAGCAAATTAGCCCTCCAGCTGCTTCAGGGCAGTACAATCTGGTCATGCCCAGACTGGCTCCAGACAAAACACCAGTGAGAGACACACAACCTCAAACCACTGAAAAGAGAAGCATATAATACTAACATCTTTCACGAGGAGGGACTAAGATGGACTCAGACATTCCAGTGTTTAAGTCTAATGTTTTGCCACCATGCCTTTCCATTCTGTATATCCCTAGTCCAGACACTTGAGCTTGTGTGTATGTTTTTCTTTCTAATTTTAGTGTTGCCCCCTCTCCCTTGTTGCAAATGTATCACCTGAGTCAGCTCGTGGCAACTTTGAGATGTTGCACTGTTTTCACCTTCAACACATTATACATCTGAACTGCTGCTGTCACTTTGACACGTACAGCAGTGGTGGGTTTGTTTAGCCAGGTGTTCAAAGGAGTTCTGTTATTAAATGATTGCGTGATAGCACTTTTCAAACTTCCTTCCTTCATGGTCTTACTTGAATTAAATGGCTGTCTGATTCAAATGGACAGGAAAAGAACTGTGAAAGTGTTTGAACTCTGTCTGTTCATCTAAATATTTTTCAACTGCTTCCGCACCTGCTGTTATGAGACGATGCTTGGTGCACTTGTTAGGTTGATATGGCGTTTTATGACATGGCAACATGTTATATAAAAACTTAACTTTCAATGGATTTCCTTGTGTGATGCTGCAGGTCAACATTTTCAAATCAGCAGTGAAAGATGAGACAGCATCCTCACGTGAAGTAATATCACATCTTCTAGGGGTGGATTATTCCATTCTTAGCGCGATACACTTAAACCCTCAGAGTTGAGCTCATCACCATTTTCAGCTGCCTCCACCGTTAGCTTTTTTCCACTGTTATGGTGAGAATAGGAGGTCTTCACAGCCATATTTAACTCAATTTAATGAAAAGACCATACATTAGTTACTCAGAGGTTGATGTTATGTCTAAAAAGAGTTTTGGTGATGTGGTGGTAGTTCTGTGAGAGTTTTGGCATCAGCAGGAGCTGCCCCTGTCTCAACTTTACTTACGTCTCTTTTCACTTCGTCATGCACTATAAGTTTTGGTCATTTTACATATGACACATACTGTTGTATCTCTTGAAATTGAGGTTCATTAAAACTTGCCTCAGACTTGAATCACACATCAGTTTAGTGTGTTTCCTTCTTTTTTGTTTTTTTTCCTTTTACTTTGCTAATAAACCCGACTAGATTTCCATTTGCTGGATAGACTAATCACCCTAAATAGATGAGTTAGCATGTGTAGAACACCCATGCTCTGGTTCCCATTCTCTTGCCACTTTATCAACTGTTTGCATGCCCTTTTGCTGTATTGAGATATCATGAACTTATCAGTTTGTAGTACTACCTGCTCTCTCACACACTCTTCATCTCCTTCTGTTCTTTCCCCTTAATCCCTGTAAGAGACTTGGCCAAATCATTTTTATTTCACTACTACATTAAGTTTTCTTTTTTATATTTTATTTTAGAAACTTATTGACTCTAAATCAGTCCCTCTGCCCACTGTTTCACCATCCTGTTTCAGCGCTACTTCATCTTTAGAGCAGGTGTTGTAGAACAAGCCCATGTCGCAGGTGAAGCCTTTATTTTGGGACCTTTCACCTAGTTTAGATTATATTACTGTACATAGACATGTAGGTAGAAAATGGCTGTTGCTCTCTCCTTTCTGGTAGTGTTCATTTTTAATTAACATGTTTCAAATACAACAACTTCAGATGAGAAACGGTCAAAATGGTTCTCTTATTGTAAATTTAAACATACATTCATAAAATAATTTAAAATGTGCAAAGTATGAAAGCAAACTGTTTCCCCTTTTATTTTCAAACCCTCCTTCTTTATAATAAAAAAAACTTGTTACTTGCATTCTTATGCTCATAAACTAACACCTCCCAACCATTTAAATGATATATTAAGCTGAAGTCAAAGGTTGTTGGCGTGTTTTCACTTTACAACTTTCAAGGCTGTTGTTTACGCGGCTGCTTATTTCCTGTGCGGTTAAACATGTTTCTGTTTCTACTGTTTGTCTGTCTGTGTGTGTGTGTGTGTGTGTATGCATGCAATAACGTATACACAGTGTGTAACTGCAGAACCAGCTTGCAAATTTCGCGAGTGATTTGCATGCCTTCCCGGCAATGTTGTGATAGCAGCTTGGCAGGCAGCTGGGCAGGTCTGACTCTTACCAGTGTTTGCTCACTTCTCTTTACAGAATCTTACTCAAGACTCAGACCCCAAATGTCTCCTGCAGAGGATTTATTTTTCTCTTTGTGTGCAGTACATTAATTAGGAAGCAAGGCATTGTAAAGTGCTGAGTTATATTCTTGGCCATTTACTACTTATTCTGTATCTGTATGATTTTAAAACTCTCAAACAACTGAAAAAACAAAAAACACTGTCACAGCTACTTTATATTTAGCCACATTACATTAATACGGTTTTATTTGTTCACCAATTGATCCAGTCTTTGCATGTGACAGTGTGGTCATTTTTCTTACTTTTAGATCACCGGACTAGTAGTGTGTTTGATATATTCACTTTCAATGTGCAGAGGTGACGGACCGCACAAGTTGTACTGTAACTTATTCCTATTCAGACTTCACTTGGTTGAGAGAGTGAGCAGTGTTTTTGTATAAAACCAAGTCCAGCCATACTTGATTTCTCTTGTACCAGTGAAAACTTTCAAAATCATGTCAGCTGGCCTTTCTGTTCCTATGTAACCCTGTAATTAGTTGCATATAAAATTGAGTGTATGAAGTCACTTTCTGCATCTGGGCAACAATCCACTTGTTTCATCTTTTAGCATAAGCTGTCGTCGTGGCATCCCAGTGTCTGCTTCTTTGTTTCTTTTGGGGTTTTTCTTGTCTCAGTCTGTCTAACCATGTTCTCTGTTTTGCACAGGTTTTAAAAAAACAAAACATTAACAATTCCTCTTGCAACTTCTTCTTTTTTTTTTTTTTAACATTTATTATCATCTTTGGATAATCAGTAATGGATTAAAACAAACCTTTAGAAGTCAGTTCAACCTGTGTCCAGACTGTAGTTGTCTGAATGCTGCAGTGCCACACACTTTGAGTGCAGCTCAAAGGTAGTAATTAAATGCATCAAAAGGGATCTCAGCCATCACAGAAAAAGGGTGAAAAGACTGTTTTTGAGAGCCCTTGTAGCTGCTGCCAAGTATAGAAGATGGTTGAAAAGCAATGTAAAATTTTAGAGTGGGTTGATGCATCCCTTCAAAAGTGGCTCTTTGAAGGCAGTTAACTGGAGAAGTGACAGTGGTTTAGATTGTGGGAATAAAGGAAAGAGAAAGTTGGTGGGAGCTTTTTTTTCTTTAGTCTAATATATAAACCATTCTAGACAGGAAGCAAATTTAGTTGACAAAAATTGCATGTTGCATATATTGTCAGATTTAAGTTAAATAACGTGAGAACTTAGAACTGAGTGAAACGAACGGGGCAAGCAACTGAGACTCTTGTGCCATTCCTGAGGAGGTGAAAAGAGAGCGTGGGACTGAAACCTGAGGCTGTTTGAATCTTTGCCCACCCTTTAATCCTCACCTTGTGACTGCCGCCTGTGACATTGTGCTAAAGTCCAGGTCTTTTACCGCCCACCACCTTGCGTACGTAGTCAGTGTACATAACTCTCGTCATCCATTTATACCCCACCCCTCCCTAAGTTGCTCCGAGACGGTTCCAGCTAGTTTGTGGCGGCTGGGTTTAGACAGTCAAGGACTTGGCAGCAGGTTGACTTACTGCCTCCAGCCAGTTATAGACCAGACGTTACCTGTTCTGAGAGAAACCCTTATGAAGCCACTGTGAACTCCCTGCTGTGCATCTTATTAGTTTCCATTTTGTTGACGGGTGGTGAATTTACTGAGTGATCTAGTCCAAAGGCGCAGTCATTTCACTTCTAAATTAACAAGGGTTTAAAAATAGAAATGGTCATCATATTCAGAATGATGGCAAACAGATTTAGAAATGAAAAACAGAGATGTTTATTTAATTCTTAGGTTTTTAAAATGAAGCAGTTTACAAAGTTAATCAGGACTGAAATTAGAAAGTTTCAGTCTAGAAATGGAAATCTGACACCTCATTTTACATTTTTATTATTTAAATTCAAAACATACATTTTTTTTTTTTTTTTTTTTTTTTTAAGTTCAGAAAATGATGTATTGGTTTTGTATTATTTCTGTTGACTCCTTCCTTGTAGAACCCATTTCCTCCATGCAAAACAGCTTCCGGCTAATTCATGTTCGTACTTGTCCTTAATAAAAACATGCAAATTTTTAGCACACATTAAATACAGGCGTGCAGTCAGCACTTTAATGTGAGCTGCTCCTTTTATTTTAAAGCCCTGATGATGTCCAGCTAGTCATTTCCTGCTTTAACTTTGGCCAGTCTTTTTATTTTATTTGATTAATTTATTATCATTATTGTTGTTGTTGTTGTTAAAGAATAATGTACATGCTGATCTTTTTCTATCGTACAGAAAAAAACAGATGTGGGGCCCAACTCAAAGTAAAACACATTTCAAGCATAGTCTCCTTGTAGAAAGAAACAAGCAACTTCTTAGAACCTACAAGGTCTCTACCCAGTTTTCAACGTTTGAACCAGCATGGTCTTCTTATAGTTGAAAAGATTAATAATGAGCTAACATTGGAAAATATCTCATTTGGTGTTTGATATTGCCTAATTCAAGGCTCCTCCTCTTTTCTCCATAGGGTTTCTGTGTCGACGTAAGCCGCACCTATATGGCGTGTGTGACCGGAGAATTCTGCCAGGCACAGCACCTCACCTCTGTGGAGAAGTGAATCGGCCGCCCCCTGAGGGACTACGCTACCCAGAAACCCCCCTGACTTCCGGGACACAAGGAACTGTTCACTTTTCCGAGAGCCCCCCTCCCCCTGGGATATTGCGTAGTCCTCGGCCTGACTGCCTTGCCCTGTCGTAACCAATACGAAAAACCTTTGCTTTCCACTTTTCTCCTTGAACAGCCAATCACAAACAGCTCTCCTGAATGGGGTAAACTCATTGGATGACTCCTGGATAGTATCATCTTTTTTTTTTCTTTTCTTTTTTTTCCCCTTTTCATTTTTGTTTTAATTCTTACATTTTTTCATTCTGTATATTTTTCTCCCCCTCATCCCTGAGTACTGTGGACTAATTTATCTTTTTCTTTTGTTACTCTTTTGTGTGCGCATTCCCACAGTGAAGATCTGTTGTTCTCCTGACCCATCATCCCCCACCTGTTGTCATTTTTATTTATTCAACCCTCCCCTGAATACATAAACCTCCTAGCAGTCTTTGCTAACTTCTGAGCCAAAAAGTCGCTTTTTGTTTTGTAAGAATTTTTTATTGTAACTGTTTATTTTTTTTAAGCCGTCTCGCCAACATGAACCGCCCCGCTGCAGTCGAGATTTCCTACGATTGCATGAAGTTCCTCATCACCCACAACCCCACGAATGCCACGCTCAACAAGTTCACCGAGGTACGTCCTTGTTTTTCCTGAGTCCAAGCACAAGTGTGTGTGCATTCACTGTCTAAAGTCCTGTGTGGTTTGTTTGTCAGGAGCTGAAGAAGTTTGAGGTGAACACACTGGTGAGAGTTTGCGATGCCACCTATGATAAGGCTCCAGTAGAGAAAGAGGGAATACAAGTCCTGGTAAGAGTACACACACAAACACACTTGTGACCACCCTCCAGTCACACACACACACATTGATTACTTTTCATGTATTCTCTGTTCTAGGACTGGCCCTTTGATGATGGGGCACCTCCTCCTACACAGATTGTGGATGACTGGCTCAAGCTGCTCAACACCAAGTTTCGAGAGGAACCTGGCTGCTGCATCGCTGTGCACTGTGTGGCAGGATTGGGCCGGTATGTTTGGTTCATTGTTGGACTTGTTTCAGGTTGAACTCCTCCGTTTCTCAACCAACAGACCTGAGCCATGAGTAACAACTTGTAGTACTGACCTGGAGGAGGTGGAAAATGCAGGCTGTTGTAAGCTAAAGGTTCATCTGTTCATCTGGAGGGATCATGGTGGAGTTGGCTAGTTAATCGTTTTATAGCATTTATCAGCTTTAACTTGTGTAAAATATATTGCTTTTGCTCCGTTGTTGTCTGAGCTGCATATAGGAAGCAAAGATAAAGGAAACTGGGAAGTTGGAGCTATAGTGCTGTAGAAAAGGAACCCACTCTGCTGTCTAACCGTAATTACAGAGCGACGCAGACAATAACGCGGAAGTATAAATGACAGAGGCGGTGTATGGGCCGGGCTGTACGTAGATGCTACGCAGAAGCATAAATCAGGCTTTAAAAACTCAAAACCAGCAACGACAAAGAGATGCAGCAGTTCCTCCCTGGTGCCCTGATTCCTGTATGGCTGAGCCTCTCATGCCCTTGTTCCCAGTTTTGTTTAGTTTGTTTTTTAATGGGACTGCTGTTGGTCAGAAAAAGGAACTTTACAGATCTTATCACTGACCCATGCATGGACCACACTGGACCACAGAATAATGTCTGAAAGGTTTTTGTGCACTTTTCAGTTATAATGCTTGGGCTGATTTATTTGTTGCTTCCGTGATGATACCAGTGTTAATGTTGTCTGGATGCAGTCAGCTGATCAGATGGGCCTTCATGGTTAGTTCTTGCTTCTGCGGACTACAAAAGAATACAACTGCGCTTCTCTTTAATCGGCTGGTCACAAGGTTCCACGAGTGATGCGAAGACATGCACCATGATATTAACAGAGCAGTGTGAAAGTGAATTAAAGAAAAGTTTTGTTGAATAGCAGAAGTGTGAAAACGACGCAGGAAAAAGAAGCACGTGTTGGCAAAGTAATGTGAAAATGTCTCTGCTGCCCACGAGCGAACAGCAAGCCAGTTTTCAATAGCTTCTAGCGAATTGCACTGCTGTGACATTCCAGAGGGTGTACAATTCTCAGTGTTGGTTAGATTGGCCTTTTCTGAATCTGACGCCACTTTTTATTTTCTCCCCATCTTCCTGTCCTACTGCAGATGTCTTAGTGATGTGTTGCGTGTTTAGGATGTGTGGTTTTTTTCCTCCTATCTAATATAACCCTGACCTCAATGTACTTCAAGGCACTTTCTCCTTGCAATTCTTCTTAAAAGTACGTGTGTGAGAGCATCTTTAAGAAACACCGTCTCACTGCTGAGGCCCATCAGGTGGTCTAGAAGGTTCCTATATTTGTTTTTTTGTTTTTTTTTTTTCCTCCTCACTTTATCTTCCCTCTGTGAGAAAGGAGAAGACTGGTTTACTGTAACTTATCACAGTTTTGCGTGTTTATGTGTGCAAAGCTCAGAGTGTGAACTTGTGCACCCCTGTTGATTTCCCAGGCCTGTTTCCCAGGTTTACCCCCAACCCCCCCACCACCACCATATTACTATGGAACCATGTGAACCCTGGCATTTACTCCTGTGTCCTCTCTCTCTCTCTCTCTCTCTCTCTCTCTCACTATCTCTCTCTCTCTTCATGAACAACTCCATTGGATTTCTTCACCTCTCAGAGCCCCAGTCTTGGTGGCCTTAGCCCTCATTGAGTGTGGGATGAAGTATGAGGATGCTGTGCAGTTCATAAGACAGTAAGTACTCTTTACTTCTGTGCATCAGCATAATACTACAGGGGTGTCAAACCCGAGGCCCGCGGCCTAAATCTGGCCCACCAGGTCACTTTATCTGACCCGCAAGAGCATGCAGAGACACTCGTACTTATAATGAGAACATATTTGTGGAAATTTCAAAGAGACAGAATGTCTAGAAGTTTTTTTTTTTTTTTTTGCATTTGCAATTTTACCACAATTTTTTTTCAAAACAAATTAAAAAAAAAAAAAATTTATACAACAAAGAAAATTGTGATTTTTTTTTTCTTTTTTCTTTTTGAACAAAAGTCCAAATAATTTTTGATAATTCATGACAAAAATAAGCTTTTTCTTTAAAAAAAAAGAAAAAGATTTGATGTTACGAATTTTGACATTATAATTGTGCAATTGTGAGAAAAAGTGATTTTAGTACAAAATTCTCAATTTTATGATAAGTTGCACATTTGGAAAAAAATTGACATTTTATGACCAGGAAGTAGCGGGAAATCTGGCTACATAGCTGGTTGAGAAATTAAAGAATAACCGGCCCTTTAAGTGTAACCATGGTGATTATGTGGCCTCGGATGAAATACAGTTTGACACCCCTGTTCTGTTATTTACTAGTAATGGTCGTAAAAATCCAGAAACGTGTATAAGGTATTCACATACCCTGTTGCTTTCCTCTTGACATCACCTTAAATTTCTTTCCTTCTCTGCGTTTCACAGGAAGAGACGTGGAGCCTTCAACTCCAAACAGCTTCTTTACCTCGAGAAATACAGACCCAAAATGCGTCTGCGATTCAAAGATAACAACAACCACAACTGCTGTGTGCAGTAGGCTGCACATCAGATGTCCGCACATCTGTCTAGTGAGCATCTAGTCTGGAATCTTCCAATATGAGGAGATTTTTAAAAAAAAAAATACAAAAAAAAAAAAGAAGAGTGCTATCAGTAATTATTGTGATGATTTGTTAACACTGAGTCACGGTCAATTTGATCAGAGAGCAACTGAGTGATCAACGAATGAATCCAGATCTGGGGATCCACCAGCCGAACCAATGAATGGAAGGTCAAAGCACACAGACGGGCCCGCCTCCTGCTTCTGCTCTTCAACCATGGGCCAGAATTTTTCCACTCGAGTCCATCCTGTTTTTGTTTTTTTGTTTTGTTTTGTTTTTTTTGTTTTTTTTGTTTCAGTTGTAATCCTGGAATAAAAAACAATTTCCATTATGTGAATTTTTGTTTTTACACAACTGTGGTGATGATGGATGCAATGTTATGATAATCTGATTTTTATTTTCACTAATTTTATAATTAGGCCAGAATGATGTACCTTTTTTTTTTTTTTTTTTTTTTTCACCTACTTTTTAAACGTTGAGAACCCATTGTGACTTTCTTTTTTGCACAAAGCTCAGAAGGTTCACCTAAAAATGCAGTAATGTTTTCCTCTTACCCTTCACTTGCTTGAAGTCACTTTCAGTTTAAGGGTTCACAGAGTATGAATGATTATATTTATTCACAAGAAATCTGTGGCAGTTAGGAGTTTGGCAGGGGCAAGGGCACTTTGTTGTTCGTTTGTTTTGTTTTTCCTTTCCCTTTCCATTTTTTTTTTCCTTTTTTTTTTTTTTTTTTTTTAAATTGAGAGCCATGTTTTCTGTTTTTGTTTTAAATGTTGCTGGAGTGCAATAATCGGTCCACCTCAGATAAACCCGTACAACCCTGCTGAGCATCGTACACGCTCAAACTCAAGACGGAGGCTACGCTTGGCTTTCGTACTCCCATCCAGGCAGTCGAACAGGAAAATTCATCGACTACACCTTGTACTGCATTCAGTCTACCTGATGGGAACAAAAACAGGATTTCCCTACATGTGCATTCGAGGATCCAATCTGACAAGAGTGGAGAGAGAACGAAAGTGGTCAGTTTTTTTATCATTGTATCCATTTTGAAAACATCCCCAATTCGTATTGGTTCTTTAAGAATAAATAAATTGAGATAAAAAGCAAGCTTGTGTGGTTTTCTGTGCTCCACATGAACTTTATTATTATTGTCATTTTAATTATTTTGTTTAAGGGCTTTTGGTACATTCTTTGATCTCAGGTAGGGCAGTATCTGTCTGGGTTTATGGTATTTTAATAGCCTGAAGCGCGTTCTGCTCCATAACAAAGTGGTTTCTGGATTGCTGTGTGCTCATCGTGCCAGTGAAAATCCCTCCGTGTACGTTTTGGCAGCAGAGGGTGACTCAGCTCCACGTGGAAAGCACAGGACACCGTGATGACTCATAAACCCTGGACGCGCGCCCTCTGCTGTTTGAATCGCGTCACTGCAGATAAAATTCTGAAAATGTGAGGCGGTAATCCTGCATGTCGGCGGATATGTGGAGATTTTCGCCGGAGCTGTCCATTTGGGGAGGGTGGGAGGAATCTGTTAATTGACACGATAGTGCAGCTTAACTTTTGCTGCCTGAATCGGCATCAACCTACATCAACACTGATTTCAGCAGAACCACTAATGTGCTCGTTTGTGCTGCCAGATCAGTGCCTGCTTTGAATAAAATGAACGCCATTTCATTTGAAATATAACGAGTCAAACCTCTTGATTTGCATCCAGCTTGTTATTCATTGTTCTAGTTGATGTGTAGGGGCTTTGTTGTAGAGTAACAGAGTGTATCAGCAAAAACACGTGTTCAGGAGCAAGGTTGTTCATAGACACAGCTGACCTGGAAGCCCTTGCTCTTTTTTTCTTTTTAAAGTGTAATAGCAGTTTTGTTACACATTAAGTTTAATCACAGAACAGGAGCAGAGTGAAACATAACTTTGGATGACATATTTACAGCTGTGTAGTCACATATTGAAAGACAAAGATCAAATATAGTCACACATTCATTGTGTTGTATTCCTTCAATAATCTTTTTTTTTTTTTCTCTCTTGTCCTGCTTCAGACAGTGTAGATCTGATTTCAACATCACAGTGAGTCTGGGATGACAGAAGGAGGGCATGAGACGGCATTCTTCCACATGCTGAATTTTGGTGACATTTTTCAAAGAAATTGGGGCAGAGGCATACTTAGCTCCTAAACTCCTTAGTCTTGTTAGAGAGGCCAGTGGTTGCTTTAGATTTAGAAAGTAAAAATGTTTTCCCGCTTGAGCAAAATGTCATTTATTCACCAGCTCAGGGCCCCATTTCGTTATGTTTTCTGTTGCATCATGTGGCAAGCAGTGTCTGGGTGACAGTTCAGTTTAACCTCGGGACGCCTTTATAATGGCACCTTGTTGCGCAACGTGTGGTTTGGAATCAAGTCTGAAATAAACCAGACTTTCCCTGGGAAAAAAAAGGAAGAAAAAAAAAAAAGACGTCTGTCTGGATGGCAGTATGATGTTGGTCCAAAACCTGTCATTCAGCATCTGTGTGTGAGTGCCCTCATGTGGCTGCTTATGGTATTGCTGGGTAGTAAGCGGTACATAACTGGGCTTTGCTGCGTTATAACGCTGACATCCACATCCTTCACCTGTACACACCACACAGTGAAATGAGAATATTCCCTCTTGTTTATGTGCTGCAGATGTGCTGTGAACAGCTCTCGAGTCCTTCCTCTCTTAGCTCATGTAAGTGCAGTCCACAACGACCCAAGAGAATTTCAAATTTGGTTTGGTCAGACCGCAAGACAATTTTGTAATTCACCTCAGCGCATCTTAAATGAGCTTGTTCCCACAGAAAGCAGCAGGATTCAGCATCTTCAGAGACTTCTTGAGGTCTGCTGCCCACAGCCATAACCTTCTGTCGCGACTTGATAGTGAGTGACTGACTCTACAGCAGCATTATTTCCCTTCTAGGATCAATAAAATGCTATTAAATTAAAGCTTCTTTTTTTTTTTACTTTCTTTTTCTCATAGTCAAGTTTTAACTCTGATGCAGCAACTTGTTGTCCTGCATGAAAGCATTTTTTTTTTCTTTTTCAGCAGTGCTCTTGAACCGCTGCATTGATTTCCGTGAGGGGATCGTGTCTGTTTCTAATGCAGTGCTGCTTGAGGCCCTGAGCTCACAACCACTTCGTATTAGTTTCTGGTTTTCACAAAAAGATATTTTTTCCCTAATTCTTTGAATTTTTATTATTATATTATGTGGTTCTTGCCCACACAATTTCTCACAGGATGCTGGACCCCTGCTGATGTTCTTTTTTTTTCTGTGTGGGATGCTTCTTGTATATCAAATCAGATTACAAATATAACCAAATTATTTGTGAGATATTTTCCTCTGTAGTTGTGTAGTTCTTAAGATCAGATCTTAAAGCATAGATCACCTGACACTGGACGCTCATGGCAGAGAATGCATTATAGCAACTGTATCCAGGCCACATCATCACCATGGTTACCATTAAATTGATGTTTTTTTTTTGCTAAAATCCCATTTTTTTCTTGTATCATCACAAATTTCAAAAAATTGACTTTTCTTTTTTGTACCAAAAGAAAAAAGAGAGAAAAAAGCCGATTTTGCTGTAAAATGATGAATTTCACAATGTCAGACATTTTCAGTTGCTTGAATCGATCGTAAAGAAGAAAACTAAAAGAAAGTGAAATTTTGTCACAAAATACTGTATGTGTGTGACCTTTGAAATTAAGGCTTCTAAAAATGTTATTTTTCCCATATAACTGCAAAATAAAATAAAAAAAAGTTTTATTTCATTAAAAAAATTTGCAAAATTGTGTCATCTCAAATCGAGTCCATTTTTGTAACCAAATATACAATTTCACAAAGATTGTGACATTTATAAAAAAAAAAGAAAGCTTTTGTTCTGAATTCCCAATTTATTTTCTTGTAAATCACAATTTAAAAACAAAATAATTTTATTGTAAAATTGTAAAACCCCACCTGACAACCAAATCTTTGTTGTCATACAACCACAAATGTTACAAAATTGTGATTTTGGACTTCAAATTAACTTTTCTGGTGTTTTTTTTGCAACATTGTGACATAAAAATTACAATTTATGAATTTTACTAATTTTTCCATAACCTGAACCTTTTGTCCTAAAATCCTAAAAGGTTTCGACAAGAATGGACAACTTTTTGATGTAAAATCTTTTTCAAGCTAAATCACTGACTTTTTGGCGTAAACCAGCTGCTCTCCACCGCAGTTATTCTACTTTTTGATGTCTGTACTGAATCAAACGGGCCGTCACACGAGAAATTTCCTCAGAAATCTTCCAGTTATACAAGTTTAAGATTGTCTTTACCAGATAACATGAAGTGGCGGGCTGCATTTGGCCCGCGGGCCTCATTTTTTTTCTGTTACGCTGATCCAATAGTTTAAATTAAACCCACAAATAATGTGCCATCCTTTAAAGCTTGTTTGCAAGTGGACGTCAAGAGTCCAAGGACGAGAAGATCAAGGTCTACAAGCAGACCTTGATCCCTCCAGCACCAACACATCTGCAGAGCTGATCTAGGCCACATTATGAAGCAGCAAACTGTGAGGTGCCATTGTGAATCGTGGCCCTTTAAAAATGCATGCTCGCTCTTGGCTCTGTTTCTTTAATGAGGTGTGTCTGAAATATTTGATAGCCTTGCGCTCATTTGAAAAACAAATACGTTTATTATCATTAATATTTGATTCGGAAATGAATATATGTAAAACACATACATTAATTAGTCTGTTTTGATCAATTGTCTGTGTCGAATATTTCCGCACGGTGCCTCCCCACAGGCAACGCTGCTGCATATCATTCTCCACTGCTTCAGAACAAAAGCCTTTCATTTTCAAAGTGAAGATTTAACATCTTTTAAGTTGGTGTACACTCAAAGAAATGATCGGTCTACACCCAGCAGAGGCAGATTTGTAAAACAAGTTTCTCATTACACTCTTTGAAAGAGACATGAATGGGAAATCAAAACTGTGGCATTGCTGATAATGGCTTTGACACGGGGCGCTGGTTCTGCCTTCAAGGCCCACTATTTATCTGCATTTCAGTTTAAAGTTGGTCCAAACTTCTGTTTCTGTGAATAGCAAAGAGATCCAAAAAAAAAAAAAAGTTTTTCATCATGCACATTTATTTCATACTTGGACAAGTTTTTAATGTTTCAGTACATCAATAGGGAGGCATGTGCTTCTTCTGAGGTTAGATTTTTAAAAACAACAACAACAACCAAGATGTATTTTACTGTTTGGGGGAGTGTTGATACAACCAAAACAGGAAGGTTTAGCAAAGGATGTCTAAAGGTTGCCACAACAGAGACGTTATGGAATGTTGCAAACCAAATACTATTATATTTTAATTTTTTTGTATGCCAAGAAAGCTTAATCACTTTTGTTTGAACTTTTTGGTCGGGCTTCAAGCAAACTGTAACGTTCCCAGGATGCTCTGGAAACCAGAGGTTGTTACCTGTGTGGGGGGTGGGGGTGGGGTCTAACTGCAGTTTTGGTTCCTCTTTCCGCTATCCCATGAGCACTAGTTGACCCAAGAAAAGACTCAACTCTTTTCCTGTAGCTTTGGTAGGTAGCGTCTATGTTAGTTTGTAAACTGAAAACCAGCTTTGATTAAAGGTCAGAAGAGTTGGATATTTCTGAGCTTCCATACTGCTGTTGTCTGGCCATTCCAGCCAATGACACGACAGGTTCATTACTGCTCACACCTTGATTGAATTCATGCAAAGTCATTTGGGGGAGCTCACAGTCCCATTTGCTGCCTCATTTCTCGTCCTGATATTCACTAAATTGTAAAAATGAGTTTAGCCTCAAACTTTCTGCCCCAATTAGATGATTTAAGAACCGTTTACAGGACATGTAGATAAGGGGTGTACAAACTAATTGGTTTATCAATTTACTGCAACACTGTGAAATCAAAATCTGATTTGTTGCTGGATGGAATTGGACTCACGCAAACCTCTGGCCCTCTTCTTCTAACATCTGTTCATTTGTCTTTTTTCCCCCCTTTTTGTCCAAGACAACCTGATGCATTCCCTCTCTTGTCCACCAGATGGGGCTGCAGACCCATCTGAGCATTGTGGGTGAAGGACTGCATGAATCCCTCACATCTAACTTGTGGACTGCAGTGCTGAGGAGTGTGATGTTTTCCTCGTGACAGCGTCAGTCCGATGAGTCATTCCACCGCTCCATCCAGGATGCTTAGACTGAGTAATTAAATATCACATATGTGTTTGTGGAAGGGGGGGGGGAAACAAAAACTGAGCACTTTTCTGTTACTCAGCCCCGCCTGACAGGAAAGACAGGAAAGAAAATGTGTTTTCTGATGGCACCAACAGAAACTGACAGCCAGTTGACATGACTTGTGGACATGTTTTGTTGTTTCTTTTCTTTCAAACTCCCTTACTGAGATGATGTTGACTTTAATATTGTTAGTTTTTATCACAAACGGTTGACGCAGCCCCTCAGAAGCCTCGCCAGAACAACAGGGAGGCCTGTTGAAAAAAACAGATGTGAGACATTTCATATTTTGAAAGCTCTTTTTATGCAGCGCGGATGTTTGACAAAAGGATGGCATCGTGTGGGCGAATCTTATTGTGTCAGTTCTCGCTTTCTGCCCTCAGCTTCATCGCAGGGCGCCCGGCTGGTGTTGATGAGGGTGAGTGGACGGTGAATGGCAGGTAAAGATGCGGCCAGTCAATCAGCAGGCTTCTCTGCCCACCCCCTTTCATCTTCATCTACTAAGGGATATGTGTCATCCTCCAAGTGGATTTGCAGGGCTGCTCAATCCTCCATCCACCCCAACCTACACTGCAAAAACACGGCCGCTAAAACAGAAGAAATGAACAGTAAATTCTACATGAGAATGACTCAGTGCTCGTGAAATGATCTGTTCAAGCAGCAATTTGTTTTTACTTGACGAGACAACTTGTTTCCAGTTTAGATGTGGTAGATGTTTCAAGTGCTTGAAGCAAGTACAAAAATTCAGAATTTAATAAATAATAGTTCTTTATTCAACATCCCAGGAAAAGAATAAATCTGGAACAGTACAGTAATAATAATAATATATATTAGGGATGTGATTTTTGGTCAAAAACACTATTTGAAATTTGCTAAAAGCTATTTGAAATCCCCCCACCCCCACCCCTGGCTCGCCCCCCACACAGACAGGGTGAAAGAGGTAGCGGTTTAATGAATCAACAATAAACTTCCAAATCACAGAACAGTGAACTCTTCATTGAGTAATTCACCTAACACGTCAAACAATAATATAGGCTTTCAATTTTATTTTATTTTCCAATTCTTTGCAACCACGCCTGCGGAACCGCGGGTGAAACAGCCCATTTCGGGCAACAATATTTAAAGCATTTGAACAGTCAGAGCAGAATAAACCTATGACATATTTTTGTTCAAAAAAATCAACATGTCGACGTGGTTGGGGTGGAGACAGGTGCACAGCCTATTAACAATTAGACCGGCTCCGACGGCACGAATGTTGCAGGCACACACAGGTAGGCGCTCGCCAACTTTGCCAAGCGTATTTCTGTTGATTGGCTTTAAGTTAGAAACTAGGAAACGCCTTCATTTTTGTTCCGTGCTCATTTTGTTTTTAGTGGAATGCAACATAAGCCAAAACGGCATTCGAAATTATTATTCTTTATTTGAATGCCTCACGAATATTCGACTATTCGAAAATCATGTCCCATCCCTAGCTCACTAGCTCACAGGCGGCAGATAGTCCTCATGCAGCAGCCGCCCCCAGATGCTGTCAGAGCAGATGTTCACCCCTACACGTCCAAACTGCATATGAATCGGGCTTGAGCAAAGCTGCTGCTCCCGCCGTAGCCCCGGACTGTAACGTAGCCTGCGTTAAGTCAAGTGCTACAGTTGCTGAACCTGCTATAGAGAATCCTGACCAAAATGAGGATGGCCCACTCTTTCTGTGAACCAGCACAGTGTATGTGTGCGGAGGGATGACTGAAAAAAACAAAAACAATTAGCCTGAATTAGGACCAGAATAGTTCCCATAGTTCCCCTCTGTTCCACGCTCACATTATTAAGAGGAGTATGGGTACAGTATGGTTGCCCATGTGTGTGGAGGATGTGTAGATGCAACACTTTCATGAAACAATCAAACAATATAACAACAATGTAATCCAAAGAAATTCAATAATCTGAAAAGGCTGTATCTGACCAGGAAAATTCAAAAAAGCTTTGAAGTCAGTGGTTGGCATCATATTAACTCTGCTGATTCATTGAAAGCAAACATACTTTGAATAGACAAATGCCTCTTACAAGTGGCAGCTGTGCTCAACCACATCTGTGACTGGAGTAATCTGAGAGCACGCCAGCAGAGAAATCTGGAGGGAGGGTTAATCATGCTTGGACATGTTACTGTATAACATTGTGAATGGCTTCAGTGACCAAAAAAGTGTTTTATAAGAAAGTAATTAGTAGTAAGTTGAGAAGAGAGGACAGGAGCTTTTTGATTTTAACCTTTAAAGGGTCAGGAAGGGAAATTATTTCATGTAAGAAGTTATCTTTGCACCCAAATGACATCAATCCACTTTACATGTCATGTACCTATATTTTAATAATTGTATCTCCTGGGATACGGGATTCCTGAAGGTTTTTCCGCAGTTTTTTCCAACAATTGACACTTTTCATTAAATCTTAATCTTTCCCCTAATCATTCCAAAATCTAATGTTAGGATGTGAATTTGTTCTTCTGGAATGGAAACTCAGAAAGCAGTTGTGGGTGGTTTTGCCAGTAACAAACCCTACATTTTGATGATCTGCACAGACCTTGCACCTTACCTTTTCTCCAATCAGTGTGAAGTGATCCAAGCGGTCACAGCGGATGTCATCCACTGGTCTTGGGGCTTTGGGGTTCTGGAAGCACCTAGTGGGCACCTGGTTGACATCTGTTCCCCACTTCTCCTTGAAGACCTTCCTCTTTTTATTCCTCCACACATGCGGGCTTGTGAAACTTCAATTTTGACTCTTTTTTTTTTTAAGCTTTTTGTGCTTCTTTACACCAAGGCTTTTGGTGTCCCTGTGATTCAACAACCATCCATTGTTCATAGCTATGTCAGCCATTAGCCAAAACAGGCACAGGTAACACCAATGGGATTTGGCAGGGGTATGGTACAAGGCCAACATCATGTCTGCCAGGTCTACTCCATCCATACCCCTGCAGCCGATTTTTCCCGAATGGTACCCAGACTTCAGAGGTCCATGAACTCCTTCAGGTAGTGAATAAAGAAGTTGTCAAAATACACCACACCTGCTGAGGGGTTGCCAATAGTGCTGCAGAGCTGAACAACAACATTGGCCCCAACTCCGTTGACGAGACATTCTGTGGCACCTAATGTGCTTTTTCCAGTGTATGTCAGGATATTGTACACCATCCCAGAAACACCTGCATGAACAAAGACATTGATTCCCCAGTGATGAGGTTTGCATTGCATGTACTTACGGATATAGACCCAGCCTTTTTGCCTTTGTAAAGCTCCAACATTTCATCAACTGAGAACTGATTCTCACTCTCAATCTGAAGTCATTTCTGTCTTACATGCTCCAACACAGGTGAGATTTTGCAGAGCCGACCCTGGTCGGGGTCACTCACATCATTATCCTGGAAGTGGATGAATCTCGACAGGCGTTTAAACATCCTAAATGACATAACATCTGCAGTTTTTTCATAATGTGTGTCTTCTGCCCAGTAATCACTCATTGCTGGCTTTTTCACAAGCCCCACAAACAGCATCATGCCAACAAATGACTTAAACTCATCTATTGTGGCGTTGATGCAGGACCCAATCTGCTGACAACTGTATAGATTTGTCTGCTCCATAATAAGGCGGAAGAGATCATCAAAAAACCTGCTGAAGTGGGTATATGCCATAGACACCTCATCAGCAGGTGTGAATTCATCCATGGATGCTGTTGACTGATGTTCAGATCTTTTTTTGCGCCAGCTGTAAACACATAAACACACAAATATGAATTAGTTGACAAAGTATATAATTCACCATTCTACTCTTTTCAAATACATCAGTGTCTCTTGTTCTGTATTCAGATTTACACAATATACCACAATATAAATGTATTGCACAAAAGGAATAACTTTACTTAAGTAAATTTCTAAATGTCCATCATAAACCTTCAGGTTTAGTGACTGTCACCTAAGGTTCTTTGCTCATTTGGGTGCTCTCTGTGTAGCTAATGTCTCCTTCTCTTCCTCATCTGCCTCCTCATCCTCCACAAGAAAATCATTGTCCCTGCATGGATTTGTCCCCCCTTGCCTGACAAAGACTTTGGCCTCCACCTCATCTTCCTCACAACTGCTTGAGTTGGATGAGTTTGCAGGGAACACCTCAATTACTCTCATTCCCTCTCTTCTACTCCTGCAGCCATAAAATAACCTAACCATAATACCCTTTAGGAAAAGAAGGGTTTAAAATTACGCATTTTACACAATTGAAACTGATACCATCTGTTTTTGAAATGTATATGTTCTTGTCACTTACTTGTTACATACGAAACATGTATTACTACTCAAAAAACACAATTTTCTTTACCCTAACCGGTCAGCATATCCTGTGGGATAGATACATTTTAAAGTCATGTAATTAACTCCAAAAATACAGTTTGTCATTTGTCTTTTTTTTTTTTTTTTTTTTTTTTTTTTTTTTTTTTTTTTTTTTTTTTTTTATCACGATGTTTAAACAATATTTATAAGCAATATTATGAATTATGAAAAAATAATTATGCTCATGAAGTGGCTGCTTACCTCATGGGCATCATGTCCTGGAATGTTGGTGGCCATCTTGAAATGTAATCAGGCTGACAAAACAATCACTGATAACATCAACAATAACAACAACAACTTATGTAACCAACATACTAGGATCGGACCAGACTTTTGAGAAATGAAAACTTTTACCAAGAATATTTACAGGATGTTGAGTGTTTAACGAGAGATGAACTCAGTATTTTTGGGAGGATTCACTTCTTTAAAAACGTGCAGCGTTCATCTTGCTAAAGTGTTAGCTTGTTCACCCCCAGTAAATTTAACATCTCACATTTACTGAACTGTTTGACACATCTCATTGATACATGTGATATAACATCCTCAAGTAAACCAAACGTGGCATGCCAGACCATGAATTGAGATTGACTGCTGCTTCCAAAATGTTAAATTAACAAATGATCACTGTAAAAAAATCTTTTGATGCCAAGATTTGGAGAATGTTTTTTGGGAGAATAAAATCCAATCAGCCTCCTACACACTTTGCCGTGCAGTCTATCCAATGTAATACTGAGACGGAGGGGGTTGCTGTGCAGCCTGGTGCGATGCAGCTCGGTGTTGTGTTGTGAGATGCTGTGAGGGATAATGATCCATGGCTTTGTAAGCCATTAGTGAGTAAGTGGTTGTGTTGGAACTCCTGTATCCCTGACGCCTGCTGTCTCTTTGATAAATATGCAGTACACAAATGCCCACGTAATGTATACCAGCCCTCTGCTGCAGATAGAGATGCTTTAGTGCATTATGTTCCTCAGAATTTAGTATTTACTATTTTGTATACTCATTTCATTCATATCAGAAGTGATATATATCATGTTCCAGCCAGTCTGACACACTTTTGAATTTTGTAGATACAGTTGACAATCTAGTGACCAGCACAGCTCTGCAAGCTCAGGGCCCAGAAGGCAGGGACGCACGTGATGTCAGCTTTTCAGCGAGAAAATGACAACTCTGGTATGCATATCCGCTGACATAAAGACAAGCCAGCATGTGTGTTTGTTTCCCAGTACGCTTAATTCACCCTTGACTCCCTTCAAAAGCTGATTTGTTTGGGTCACCTCAGCAAACCTCCGTAGACATTTTGGAAAGACTTCCTGCAAAGCCGTCTCTTTTAAGTCTGCTTATTTTCACCTCATTTCACACCAGTGTGAGATGGGCTCCTATGAAAAGGTTCACTTCACGGTCCGCTGAATAGGAGTTTTCAAAAAGAATACATTAATAGATGCACTCCATGAATTCCCTCCCATATCCAGCAAAAAGTCGGCCCTAACAACCATACGCTGGCCCGCCCTCTTTCAAGATGCCTGTATGAAAGGGCATTGAGACCAAAGCAAACGTATATATTTATTCATGGTAAGTGTTTGTTTTTAGCCAGGGAGCCTGTGTCCCACATGCAGATTCAAAGCACTGATTCTCACATGGAGTGGAGATGCGGCAGCTTTTTGTCTGCTTTGAAAGGTTGGAGGAAAAGGGGCTTTTTCATGGTCCACTTTGAATTAAGCTAACTCTTTTGCAACTGAATTAGGTCCATGTGGCATTGTACTGTGAATTCCCTGAGTCAAACAGACATAGATAATTGTATTTCCTTTTTTTCTATTTTGTTTCTTTCTTTCCTTTTGTCTGTTTTCTATAGAGGCTTAATCAACTGCTTAAGACTACTTTTTTCTTCACTACCAGTAAAAAAAAAATAAAATAAAATCCTAAGTGTCTTATTAATGTCATTTTATGAAAGATTTTACATACATTTTTATCAAGGTTTAATTTCTAACTCAAGTGAGTGAAATGGAGCCTTTGTATTTTTTGTTTTCATAACTGAATAGTGGCCCTTAAAGTTAGCAACAGATCTACTGACTGTGAGCAACTTCAGGTTTATATGCACTTGTGAGCGTGACGTGTGCTGTTTTCCAAGGACATTCACAAACCTGAATCACTGACAAATCAGACACTGCAACAAATCTTCTGAAAGAAAAATCCTGGAATTGTGCTAGTAGGTTAATCTTCAACTCAGCACTGGTCTACTTCTTTGACACAACTCACACTGGAAACACTGGTCTGGCACTAAGCTTTACTGGCTTGCTGTGTCTTTCCCAGTTAGAACTGTCACTACTGTGGCCAAGTAACTGTTCTGAAGCAGTGGAGATACCGGCTCTGCTTTTAGGACTGAGCCAAAACCATCGTTGTGTGTCCATGAGTGTGAGAAGTGAGACAGACCTCCTCTTATTACTAATCTCAGGATTAGGAAAAGCAGCTTTAGGCCTTCAACTCATCCTCTCTAATCAGCTTCAGTGTCTCAAACAAATATGATCTATAACTGCTCTTTCAACTTCCGTCAGTGCAAATAAACAAGCGCTATTAGAGAACAAACAGAGATGGAGCAGGAATGTTGGCTCAGTGAGGGATTAATGCTGTGACTCCCAGTATCACCAGAAGCAAAGCACCAATACAGTGGCAAGAAAAAGTATGCAAAATTTAAAATTAACTGCTTTACTGACTTTTCATTTCTTGTCAAAAATACACCCAAGAAGTTAACCTGCAGACTATTAACTTGTAATAAAGCTAATTGGAAACCAGTTGAGTTTGGAGGTGTGGTTTAGACCTACTTTGATAAAAGACACAAACTTTTTTCTTTTTTTTTAATCAAAGTTTGAATGACATCCATATTTATTTCCGAGTCGCCATAAGATGCAAACAAAAATACAAGAACCTCTCTTAAACCTAAATAGATGGAAGCCTCTTTAAAAACGGAAATCTGTTATATTCTCTAAGGAAAGTAACACTAAATACTGACTTTTGCTTGCGGAGTTATTTTGTTCTGAAGATAGTGTGTGTGAATGAAGTGCTTCTTTCTTCTTTGCGTACAGTATTATCTGGAAGGAAACCAGTATGAGTCTTTCTACATATTGTTTTTTAAAAAAGGCCAATAATCAGCCAAAACATTATTAAATTATAATTATTAATAAATTATTATATCTGAAGTTAATATCATCACTGTATTTTCTGTTTGTGTCTTTGTAAAGAGACTGAAAAATGAGAAAAATAATTGATTAGGGGTATTGGGATGTCTAAAACATTTTCACCATTCTGTGTGACTCTCAGGGGTTGATCTGTATAAGGCTGGAAAAAGACAAAAAAATACTCTCAAAAGCGAATAGACAACCATCAGTTCACATTTACAGAAACTGTCCATAAATGGTGGAATGTTTGAATTGTGTTTACTCAAACTGGCTCTGAGAACTCAAACTGTTGCCAAAGGCGCGACACAGAATCCTCACTTAGGTAAAGATGAACCCATGAGTTAGCGCTGAAGGGTTTAAGACCCCACTGTGGTAAATGTGACTGATCAGGTGAGGTGTCCATGTCAAAGCAGCAAAAAGTGAATCATTGCTCTCCAAGAAAAAAAAAAAGAAGAAGAAAACACCATACCTGTGCAGCTGATTTTTTACAAAAGAG
This sequence comes from Arrhamphus sclerolepis, assembly GCA_037176975.1. Classification (NCBI taxonomy): domain Eukaryota; kingdom Metazoa; phylum Chordata; class Actinopteri; order Beloniformes; family Hemiramphidae; genus Arrhamphus; species Arrhamphus sclerolepis. The sequence continues at coordinate 5,065,794 of JBAMYA010000003.1, forward strand.
CATTTATATGATCTACAGTACCAGTTTGAAATGAGAAAAAAAAAAAAAAAAAGTAATTGTTTGGGAAAAATATTCAGTGCAAAAAGGCAACAGTTTACCAGCATGGAAGTGTAATCTCAGTTTAGTGGATGAAGCACCATGATTTGGGCTTGTTACACTGCCTCCCAGTATGAACCATTTGTTATCATGAAGGGGAATATGAATTCTTAGGTTTGCCAAAATATCTTACACAATAATGTGAAGGTGGATGTCTGCCAGCATAATAGAAGCTGGTTGCTGCAGTAGAATAATGAATTTAGAAATAAATGAAGAAAATATACATTTTAGAGTGGCCCTATCAGAACCCAGAATAACCTCAAGAAAACTATCCACACAAGACATCTGACAAAAATGTGTCTGTGCCGAGACAATTCTGTCAAGAATAATGATTTAAGAATAAATAAATAAATCCTCTTGAATGTTGAACAGGTCTTACCTTGTCATTGCTACCAAAGGAGGTTGGACTGACTATGAACTCCAGGGGTTGGCTAAATTTGTTATCTTACTGTGAATGTTTATGTTCAATAATGTCAAACAAAACTGTACACTCTAAAGAATCAAGCATGGGGGTAGTAAATTCAGCTTAAATAAATACACAATTTCAATATAAACATTTAAGTTTGCAGCAATTATTTGTTTAACTAAGTAACCAACTTGATTAATCTAGGTAAGCCAACTTGAAAAGAAAGAAAATATCCAGACTCATTTTCTTGTGTAATTTTAATGCATAAAAGCATTTCAGTTCAACGTGTCTCAAATTTTAAGTTGGTTCAGCTCGAATAATCTTTTGAAACCTGGGCGAGGCTACTCAAGCAGCAGACGAAACTCCATGTGCAGCCTGTTCGGAAAGTCGAGGCACTCGTGTCTACTTGTTTGCACAGAGCTGTCTGCTTTGGAATTTTATCTTTTGCGCTTTGGAACAGCTGACAAGTCATCTTTCGGGATCTTAATTATTGCTGGAGGACTATTAACCTACTACGTGCCACTTGAAAGGTAAGCCTTCCGGCCGCCATTTTAGTAGCTCACTAGCAACAGCTAGAAATACAAAATTTGAGAGTACTTTTGTCTTTTTATTCGTTCCAGAAAAAAAGTCAGAAATTATCCCTTAAAATTTGTTTTCCAGTGGCCCTAATACTCTTCCATGCATTTGCCTTTCACTATGTTAAAACTAGAAACAAGTGCAAAACCAGTATCTGTTTTTCGTGGCTGTGGCGACAGGCACCATCAACAGGACATTGTGTGTATTTATAGGTTAAGTCTCAGAAATTCTGACTGGCAGTCAATAGATCCCATTTACAGGATATTGTATGTATTCTTATGTGTAGAGGATTGAGTGTGCCAGCTGAATGACAATGAATACTGATATTTGTTTCTGATATTCTTGCTTTCAGGATTCTGAGAGCCAAACTGAAGATCTTGAGAGTCGAGTGATGAAGATCCTAGTCACCAAAGGTACTACAGCATCTGATCCAGCCAGCACAACCATCATCATAGGGTACAGAAGTCCTGCAAGGGTTGGATGTGCCAAGGGCCTGTGCTTTGCTGATGGGCCTCATCTATGCCCTCAATCTAAGCTACCCACGAGAGCTGAAGTACACTTGTGAGGTATTTCAGAAGGTATTCCTGAAATTAGATAGTCAGAAATGCAGCCCAAAAGTCACATCTCTAAAGCAAAAGCTGCTAGGAAACTCCTTTGAGCCTCATAGCTGAAAATCAAAAATGGACATCTCTCATTTGTGCTGTGATAGACTTGCTGTTCAAGTTGGTCTTCCTAGATTAGGCAGACTAATGTCTTTCATCCCACATCTGAGATGGTTGCTGCTCATGTTATTTGGATCTTTGAAGCTGATTGTCATGTCTGGAGAACTGGAATATTAGTGAGTGTATTGTTTTCAGCTGACCCAGAATGTTAACCATTTTTGATGGTGCTGTATTTGCCCTTAATTTGGATGGATAACCATAAAGGCATAGTTCATTAGTTTGTCAAAATGTAGAAATGTCCTTCTACCTCAGTAACAGTCGTTTGAAGTCACTGACTCAACTCGTTTAGAGCTGTTTAATCTGTTTAATCCCAAACAAATCAACATTTTCCCTAGCACATAAACTGTATGTACAGTATTTTTTTCATTTTATTATTAAGTTAATGAAAAGTTTTATCCTCGGTCATTGTGATTGGAGGGAAACGACATAGACCAAGTCTAAATTGAAATAACTAACGCTACAAACACATGCTAACTCTAAATAAACACATAATAATACACTGTACATACTACACAAACTACACACACTAACACACTATATAGACACACTACACACAGTAAAGAACTACACACTAACACATAAAAACAAAATATTGACCAAAATGGCAATGGGAAGATCATTACAAAATGGAAATGTAACTTAAATAGCTCTGAAATT